>VDFB02083217.1:0-26592 GCA_007258455.2 Sequoia sempervirens
TCTTAGCTTTCCACAATATAAATTATGCTTTACTTTGAATTTAATAAATAATTATTATTTATTTCCTATTTGAATTACAACTAAAGTCCTGATTCATAGGCTGATTGAGAAAAACTTATAGCTTTCAAACAGTATCACATTTTTGAATCCGAAACATGCGTCACATTCTATGCTTCACATACTATAGGATTAAAAAAAGAAATATTAAATTTCATGAATTTTTGACCAAGTTAAGGTGGTCAGACATACGAGTTTTTTATAACTTTAAAATTTGTGATAAAAAAATTCATAATTAATTATTTACTTGGAAAATAAATACAAAAAAATATGCATCACATCCAGACATGCGTCCTCTACTTATATATAAAATATTATTAAAAAATATTATCACTTTATTATGGTTAGGGTGGTTAGATAGACACCTACTTCTTATTTTTTCCTTGAAATTTAAGTACTACTGCATTGAAATTTCAAATTTTCACCAAATAGATTTTATTTATTTTTAAATAAACCTAGTAGTTTAGAAACTACATTCAATTTTATACAATTTCTATTCTTACATATTTTTGAAATAATATAGATAACTTATTCAAATTTTTACGTCAAGTTGCCAAACATTGATTTTTCTAAATTTTTTGCCACTTAAGGGCCTATTTTTTCCATGATGATCCTACACATACCCCACAACATCAAGAATCAAACAAAGAAGAGAGAAAGGTAAACAAAGATAAATAAGAAAAGATAAAGGAATCAAGAGATAGTGGGTCTGGGAGTTCAGGGTCATATTAGTTCTTATAGGTAACCCGTGATAAATTTGTGTACGAAAGATCATCGGTCCTTGAAGTTCCTAGATCTCAAGAAGAGCATATGAAAGAAAAAATAAATTAGGTCAACATGGAAGGGAGGCCTAAATTCCCCCAACACTTTGCATCATCCCCAATTGTCAAAAATCAAGTTACAACATATAGAAAAATGATGAAACAGATAGAGGAAGTTTATGAAACAATTTCACTCCTATATCCAAGAATCTACAAGGGTGACAAGGATCCTCCTATAAAACACAAAAACAAGCACATGGGAAACACAACGTACAAAAAAATATAATCTATAGATAAAGAAGAAGCACCCACCTATTCCTCATCAACTAGGAGGTTAGTGTTCTCTCAATCTAGATCATCATAAGGGGAGGATGGATGAGCCTAAAAGGGTAGGATAGTAAGGGGAGCACCCTTTGACTCTCCTAAGACAAGAGCTAAGGAAGAATTCCCCTCAAGGTCTTCTTCACTCAACTCTTGTGATGTAAAATTCATTGATCATTAAACATGCATTTAAAAGGAGTTCCATGTGTTGACTAAGCAATATATGAAGGAGGTGCTCAAGATCCACCATTAATCTTGTCAAACAAGATGGTGACAAACTTAGGAGATGCTAAGGATGCCTCCATCACAAGGATGGCACAAGCTAAAGTAGAACCCTCTCCCAAAGAAGGTGATCCCTTCTTTTGACCTCCATTGGAAGTGAGGTCATCCTCCAACTTATGCTTCAGTGGAGGATGTAGAGTCCCCACAGAAGGAGGTAAATGTGAGGAGGGAGAGGAAAAGGCTGCAAAAAACATCATCAAAGAGGGATTTCCATAAGGTACATTCAAAGAGGGGGCTCCATCGAGGGAGTGATGAAAACCTACACCCTTTCGGGGTGAGGGTCACCAAGATTCATGGGAGGAGCCAAAAGAAAAACTGAGGTGATGAGAACTAAAGTGGAAGGAACAATAGAGGGAGGCACAAAAAGAGATGTTGAAATAAGAGCTATTGGATCCCCTTCTTCCTTTTGCAAGGAACCTTGTTCAGCAGCCAGAGCCTTTCTTCGATGCTTACACTTATGCGCAAGCCGGTTTCATCAACTCCAAGAACTAGAACTCATTACTTAAGAAGGAACTTGAGGCTCTTGTTCCTCCATAGACATTTACACAACTATTGTTAGTGGAAGGGTAGACTCCTACACAGGAGCAAGAGCAAGAAGTATAGGAGTAGAAATAATGATAGGTGGAGGAGCAGACACCGATGCCTTAGCAACGAGTATCTTTCCATTCATTGCCCAAGGGGCAGGAGCGGTAGGAGGTCATGGAGGCTGAGATGCAGGGGAAACTCCATGATTTTCATTCCCCTTACCATAGAAAATGAGCCTCAACACCATGGGTAAGATGGGAAGTTCAAATACTTGATAATTGGCTTTCTACTAAGTGGGCACCATTAGACTCCCCATGCGAGGCTTGGAGTAGAGACCAACGACACCATAGTAGGCTGAGAGGTAGAAGCAAATGAAATGACATAAGAAGAGGAAGGCTCTTGGGCACGAGCAAATTTCCCCTTCCCCTTTTGTTGAGAGGAGGATGCAACTTTTTGCTACACAATCATAGAACCTTTCATTGAAATAGCATAAGGGGAGATAGGATAGGTCACCTTTAGTGCTATGCCCTTGTTCTTGTATTTGACATAGGTGCAATATAAGTCTATTCTTGGAGGAAGCAGATCAACCAAGGTAGGCCAAAAGTGATCTAACAAGTAGCCCCCATGTGACACAAGAGTTTTATATCGGATGTAATGCACAATGTGCATAAAGCCCTCATGAGAAAAATTTAAACATTTATGAATTACCGAAGTGACTGAATTCATGGAAACTAGCCATGGGATTCCTAATTTCACTCTAAAAAATTCTAACTCTAAGATGATATCAAAAGGACTATTTACATTCTAGGGTCCTACCAAGACCAAGAGAGTGATGGAACCAATTGGAGGGATTGAGATTCTATCATGTATATATGTATTGTGCTCTTCAATTCATTATACCCATCCTTATGCAAAAAATTTATCAGCAAAGTCTCCTTTGTTATAACATTCACATGGCACATGGGATCAACCAGAGTACTAGTCATGATGCTCTTGTCAATGTGAGCGAGAATGTACAAAGGAGAAGGCTCTCTATTCATGTTCATAGGTAGGTCCTGTGATGTAAAAGTTATAGCGGGTGATCCATTTTTAGACTAAGTGGGAGGAATAGGGAGATGTGTAAAAGAGGTCATATTTATGTACTTTGAGAGGAATTCCTTAGAATACCCCAAAGGATCAACAATCAGAGTGTGACCTATCTATATTTTTCTTCCCAATGTTTAGGGATCATTCTAACTATGCCACTAGGGGTCATAGTTTGGGTTGCAAGGCTATGTGCCTTGCAACACACAAAACTACAACACACATTGAATACAAGAGAAGGTTCCTTCAACACTAAAAAATAGAACCAAAATAGTTCATGTCAATTTCACCAAAATGTAGAGGGGGACCAAATGCTTTGAGATCCTAGGTCATTAGAGGGTCCTAAGTAACAGGGTGCTTGATCCACCTCAAGCTTACTAAATGATTTGGAAAGGTTAAGATGCTAAGTTTGAAAAGGAAGAGCAATTTGGTTGCTACTTTCCTTCCTCTAACCTGAATGTCTTAGGGAGGAAGTAATGCAAGTGGTTTTTAAGGGTAATGAAAGAAAAACTAGTGAAATTTTACTCTAGATATGAAAGGACATTGCTCAAGTATGTTTGGGCTACTATTTCAAAGATTTTCATGAGGTATCTCACCACTGATTAGATATAGGTTTGTGTGTGGTTATCATTTTATTCTTTTTAAATTCTTTCAAGTCATAAAATGCAAGTGTCTTTCTCTATTTATTTGCTGGTTTCAATGAAAAATTCCATCAAGGAAAATAGGAAACCATCATATATTATGTCAATCCACCAAGGCCTTATGTTTTTATTGGTTAATTACATGAAAGATAGAACCCCTAAAAAAGATATTAGTCACAAGATAAGTTATCCTCATTATGATGACGACACTACCAATGTGTCCTCCTTTGAGTCTTTGAAGGACACTGATGCTAAGGATGAGGAAGGTAATGTGTTAGGGGAATTTTCAAGAGGTGTATGATCCTTCCTTGGATCCAAACTACATTGAAGTGTAGGAAGAGCTTAATTATGTGTAGAGAAAGAGATACGTAAATTAGAAAACCCCTAGAACTCTTTCATTGAGTAGGGAAAAGGGAAAGGAGAAAATAAATGGACCTATGGGTGGTGACACTAATGAGTAATTATAAGAGGACATATAGAAGGAGAATAATTTTAAATAAAATACCTCCACCTCTCATAAAAAATCAAAAGGTTCAAATAATGTCTTTGGGTTGAAATATGGTTTCATTATTGATGAGATGGATGTGGAAAACATGGACGATTGTGATGAAGGTCAACAACTAGGTTTGGAAATTGAAGATGACCTCATAGTACCAATTATGAGGTAGGCTGGGAAATTTAAAGTTGTGGAACATAAGGCTTGGGTCCCTTTCCCCATTATTTTAGACCCTATGCCAAGTGTGGATGAATAATTTATAAATTTATTCTTCATGTCTTCCAACAAGGAGCACCTAGAATAGGTGTTGGGAACTATGGGGGGTGTTGTTTCCTCACATCACTTAATGACTAAATGTTTTTTTATTGAGATTAATCACTAGATTAATCACCTAAACATTAGGTTAGGTAATATGCGTAGAACCCCAATCCTAGACCTGCACAAACATAAGAAACAAACACAATGTTAGATCAAATGCAAGTGAGAATCAAGATTCCCCATGAAATCCATTTAAATTGCAAAGAACAAGAAATGAGATGAAGAACATAAGAAAACATAAAAAAAAGGTTATCAAATGCTATTCAATGCAAAGCAAACTCTTGATCCCATGGGAGAATTGGTGCCAATTTGATGTGGAAATTGGAATTTTTCCCAACTCCTATGATGCAATGTTGATGAGTGATCCACTTTTTTGAAGATTCAATTGAGCTCCATGATGAAAAATTTGCATAATCTAGCTAATACCTTGATAAAATTGATGGAAATAGATATGCTTGAGGATGAAATTGAGTATAGTAGACTTGTTGAAATTGTGGATGATCAAAATGAGGAGAGAAGCCTCTTATTTATAGAAAGACAAGATGAAGGAATGAGAAAATTGGAGCAATGTGGGATCATTCAACATCCAATGGGCAAGTGCCACATGTCAAGACGTGAATGAAGGAATTTTGAGCACATTTTGGTGAATGTGCACAATAAATAAAATTAGGTGGAATTTGAAAATTATGAAACGACGTGTAAGAGGGAAAAATAATGAATTAAATGCCACTTGGCTCAATGCACAAGGACATGTAAGAGGGAATGAATGTCTTGTTGGAAGGAAAAATCCACTTGGAGGGATTTTCAAACTTGGAGGAATATTCCCCTAAAGGTTCCAAGTTGAAAGAAAATAGGGATTTAATAAATCCATTAAATGTATTTTCATGTGCAAGTGGAAAAATCTAGAGAAATTGGATGATTAGGATTAAATTAATCAAGGTTTAATTAATAAAATGAGATATTTAGATGATGTGACTATTTGATTTAGATTTTTAGGTTGATTTAAATCGAATCTGAGAGGAAAATGGTTTAGATTTAATTAAATAAGGATTTGATTTATTTAATTAGAGAAGGATGATGATGTTAGATTAAATCAAATAAGGTTTAATTTATTTAATTTAATAAGATGGCTTTAGAGATTTAATCAAATAAAATGAATTATTTAATTAAATAGAGACCAGAGGGTTAATTAAATAACTTTGATTTATTTAATTAACAAGAGAGATGACTTAATTAGATAAATGATGATTTATTTATTTAAGGGACGAAGGGTGATGATTTAGCTAAGAAGATGATTTAGGACGAAGCGGTGTTAGTAATCAAGATCAAGTGTGTCAATAATTTTTCTATGTCTACATTTTTCCCCTCTTTGAAGTAAGGTACTTGCTACGTTGGTCCAAAGAATAAACTGTCTTGATAAAAATTAAAAAAATCTCTGATTTTTTTGGATGCCCCACTACTACCCTAGTGAAAGAATTATGCTAGTACAATGCCCCCTTGAGAGATCGAGCGAAAAGGTTTAATTTGAGGGTTTATCTCACAAAAAAGAGGTTCAAGATTAGTTCAACTGGAATGTTTGATGCAGAAAAATTTGATGATGTAGACAGTCATTAGCCATGGGTAACCTTATGTCTACTTTGCTATATTACACACACTTGATCCTGATTTTGTACCATGATAGTTACATTATTGATGATATATATATGAGATGATTTTGATGTTTATATGCAATGGATGATATATGGATGCACATGATATGATATGATGATGCTTTTATGATAATGTAGTGGATGTTAAATATATGGTTTATGAGATGCCTAGAATAACTAGTGTAAGTGCTCCTGGGTTTGCTTGCACCAACTAGTTAGGAAGACTTCTCCCTGTCTTCACCTAGGAACCTGATAGCTTCTAGGTTCTGATTAGGCTTAGGTCATTAACTAATCCTTGTTTCAACTCTGCTACAAGAGTCTCACTCCTTGTGCTTCACCTTGGAGGACTTGACAACATTTGAACTTGTAAACAATATCCTACACTTAGATGGATCTAAGTGCCAACTTCACTCTCAACCTTGAACTACTTGTAGGGGTGTTAGAGACACTGAAAACATGCATTTCACATCCACTTAGATCCATATTTGAGGACCTTCAATTTGCTGTCTTACCAATTCCAAGATTTTGCTTTGAGAAGGCCTAATTGCTTGTAGCCCTTGACAGTGTCCTTTTTGGTTTTCTCGCCCAAACTCTCCAAACAACCTGGAAAAAAAATTGCACTTTCAAACACCCTTTTTAGTCCTTTAAAAGATTCTCAGGGTTTTAGACCCTTGACTCATCCATACAGTGGGTTCCTACAATCTAGGGAAAATAGGGCTAATAGGCCTAATTCCTAGGGTTTCAATGATCTCTTGCTAATCTCTCACACAAATGGATTGATTAAGCCTCAAACCTTCTAGCATTCTTAGGTAAGGTTATGCCCCACCTGGAACTGTACTTGTTCCATACATTACCTCCTTCCCATGCCTATGTTCTTCAATCTTTCACTTTCAAACCTCTAACCGGGCACCTTTAGCTCGCCTAGGGTTTGTTAATACAATCTACTGCTCGACTCTTCAAGACTCCTACCACTACATATGTATAAACCAATGAATCCACTAGCAAATCCATCCATTCTTAGGAAATTCCCGTGGCTAGATTTCATGGGGGAGCCATGAAAAGACAAACTGACCAAAACTGAACCAGAAAAACCTCAAGACTCTAACCTATGAATTCCAAACACTAATTCAGCACAAGACAACTTGACTACTAAATGAAAAAGACTTGAAACTTCACTATGAACAGTAATACAATGCCGAATCAATATATACAATGCATTTTATGTCACTGTTTCTCAAGATACTCAGGAAAAACACAGGAATTTCATAATTCTCTCTATTCCCATCAACCAAAAACTTAATTACAACACACACACCATGCATTTGAGCCACCTCTTACATAGATGCCATTTTCCAAGTTTTAAGGGATGTTGGTCGATCCCACACTCCTAGCTTTTAGGGGATCCGAGATAACTAAGTTGCATGCAACCTAACAAATTTTGTCATGCAACTTTGCAACAACTTTTTGCAACTTCCCATCATTGTGTCCTCTTCCTAACTTCTAGGACCTCTAACTCCTTGATTTTGAGCCTCCCTTAATTGCCTCTTGGCATCTTCTAACAACTTAGATGTGTTTAGAACAAATTTAAGGCTCAACTTACAAATTAACTACTAAGGCTAATTAAAACCAATATTAACAACAATGATTAAACTATGGTGACCTTAGTCCTGGTGACTAATTCACCAATTCCACACACAAGCAAGACCTTCTAAGGTCCAAAATAAACACACTATTACCCTGACTTGGCTAAGGTCAGGTACAAGCCAAAAATGACAATAAAAAATGGAGGTTAGCCTAGGTGCTCCTGCACCATCCTCCCCAAAACAAAAGGATTCAATCCACCCTTGGATTGAGTAAGTTGAGATCAACGCCCAACTTCTTGAACTCTGATTCCTTGATCCACACTGCATCAGCATCAGATTGACCATGCCTTTTAATCAGATGTTCCTTGTATTCCTTGGTTCTAGTCTTCTTATAGACCCTGGTATCAAATACATTGTCAGCTTGTTTGATTGTAGCAGAGGGCAATTTGAGCTCCTCCACATCTTCAATGGCTTCATGGAGGTTCTGATCCCTATCTGGTGGTGGTCCTTTGTAATGAACCAGGTCTGCAATATTGAAAACAGGGGACAATCCACTATCATCTGGTAGATGCACCTTAAAGGCATTGTTTCCATATTTTTCCAAGATAGGACATGGACCTATCCTCTTCATCTGCAACTTGTGAGGGACTCCTTTCTGCAACCTAGACTTGTTTAGATGCACCATCACCAAGTCTCCAACATTGAATTGAACTTCTTTCCTATGCTCATCCACCTTGGTCTTATGCTTCATGGTATTTTTTGCCAATGTATTCCTAACTGTATCATGAATCTCTTGCATTGCATAGGCAAAATCCTCAGCATATCCACTTCCCTTGACTCCATCCTTTAAGTCTCTCAGCTCATAGACACCTCTAGGATGTAATCCATAGACAATTTCAAAGGGAATCTTCCCTGTTGATCTGTTTACAGTATCATTATAGGCATATTCAGCTTGCCCAATCAATTGATCCCATTGTTGACCATACTCCTTGGTCAAGCACCTTAATAGATTCCCAAGAGTTCTATTAACAACTTCGGTCTGACCATCAGTTTGGGGATGGTATGCAGATCCAAAAGATAAATTAGTCCCCAATCTTTGCCAAAGTGTCTTCCAAAAATGGCTCATGAACTTGGTGTCTCTGTCTGATACAATGCTGATTGGTAATCCATGTATTCTTACTATCTCCTTGAAGAAGAGAGAAGCTATTTGACTGGCATCATTGGTTGTTTTACATGGCACAAAGTGAGCCATCTTGCTGAATCTTTCCACAACCACATAAATACTGTTCATGCCTTGTCTTGTCTTGGGTAACCCAACTACAAAATCCATACTCAAGCATTCCCATGGCCTAGTAGGAATAGGCAGTGGTTGGTATAGGCTTGAATTTGAAGAAGTACCCTTGGCCTTTTGACACACCATACAACTCTCCACATACCTTCTAACATCTAGGTTCATTCTTGGCCAATAATAAAACCTTTGAACAAGTTCTTGAGTCTTGGTGATCCCAAAGTGACCACTCAATGCACACCATTATGCTTTTCTTGTATCAAATTCTCTCTAATAGAGCCTCTAAGGACACATAACTGATTCCCTTTAAACAAAAGATCACTTTGCAAAGTGTATTCAACATATTTGCTATGAAAATGATTCTTGTATTCAACACATACCTTATAAATATCTGCAAAATCTTCATCATCTGCATATAGATCCTTGAAATGATCTATTCCCATGCTCTTCAACTAAATTTCTTGAATGGTGAGGAATCTTCTACTCAAGGCATCTTCCACCTTGTTGAGAGCTCCTTTCTTGTGCTTGATATTGAAGGTATAAGCTTGCAGGTACTCCACCCATTTCATGTGTCTGTGACTCAACTTCTCTTGTGAATTTAGGAAACTAAGTGCTTGGTTGTCTGAATACACTATGAATTTCTTGGGAAGCAAGTAGTGCCTCCATTTTCTTAAACCCTGGACCAATGCATACATCTCAAGGTCATAAGAAGAATACTTCTTCTTGGCTTCACTTAGCTTCTCTGAATGAAAAGCCACCGGTCTGCCCTCTTGACTAAGAACAGCTCCAATAGCCACATTGCTTGCATCACACTCTATAGTGAATAGCTTCTCAAAGCTTGGTAACACCAAAACAAGTTGGGTAGCTATCTTTTCCTTTAACAACTCAAAACTTTTGTTAGCTTGCTCATTCCATACAAACTTAGTTTTCATCCCTCCTTTAATGGTATCCAACATAGGAGCACAAATAGCACTAAATTGTCTTATGAACTTCCTATAGTATTGAACAAGACCATGAAAACTCCTTAGCTCTGTTGCTATCTTTGGAGTAGGCCAATTGAGAATGGCTTCCACTTTGCTGCTATCCATTTTCAAATTGCCATGCGATAGCACAAATCCAAGGTACACCAGCTCTGTTTTGATGAATTCACACTTTTCTAAATTGATCATCAATTTCTCCTCCTGTAGCTTCTTGAAAATCAATTATATTTGTTTGAGGTGCTCTTCTCTTGTTTTTCTATAAATTAGTATATCATCAAGATAAACCACTACAAATTTTCCAATGTAGTCTTTGAGGATTTCATTCATGAGTCTCATGAATGTGGAGGGGGCATTAGACAACCCAAATGGCATAACCAGCCACTCATATAGACCCTCATTGGTTTTGAAGGCTGTTTTCCACTCATCTCCCTCATGTATTCTGATTTGGTGATAACCACTCTTTAAGTCTATCTTGGTATAGTACCTAGCTTCACCTAGATAATCCATGAGATCTTCAATCCTAGGGATAGGGAACCTATACCTAATGGTTATCTTATTTATGGCCCTGGAATCAGTACAAAGACTCCATTCTCCTCCCTTTTTAGGTGCTAAGATAGTGGGTACTACACATGGACTAATACTCTTCCTAATGAGACCTTGGTTTAGGAGTTCTTGAATCTGCCTAGCTATTTCCTCATTTTGTTGAGGAGTCATCTTGTAAGCTGCTTTATTTGGTAGGGTAGCCCCTGGTATCAAGTCTATCCTATGACTTATGGCTCTCTTAGGGGGTAATGTTGCTGGTTGTCCACTGCTTACAATACCTTCATAGGTCTGCAACATTTTCTGTATCTCCTTAGGTAACTCTGGTTTTTCAGCTTCTTTCTCATTGCTTACTTCTCTTGGCCTTAGCATCACTACATATCCAACTCCTTCTCCTTCTTCTAAGGCTTCTAGGAACTCTTTTTCACCAACAATGAGCAATTTAGGACCTGTTGTCTGCACCTCTGCATCTTCTAGCAAAGACTGAATTCTAAATGTTACCTTATCCTTCTTGAAAGTATAGGAGTTGTTTGCTCCATCATGCACAACTTGGCGATCAAATTGCCATGGTCTCCCTAGGAGCAAGTGACATGCATCCATAGGTAACACATCACACAAGACTTTGTCCTTGTACCTTCCAATTGAGAACTCCACCCATGCTTGTTCATTCACCAAGACATGTTGTCCTTTATTGAGCCATGTGACCTTGTAAGGATTGGTGTGGGGTATCCTTGTCAACTTCAGCTTGCTGACTGTCTCCTCTGACACAATATTGTCTGTAGACCTTGAGTCAATGATAACTCTACACACTTTTCCCATCATCTTACACTTTATCCTAAACAGGGACCTCCTTTGGCTTGGTTCTTCCTTAACCGACTCCTTGATCAAAGTTCTCCTCATCATGAGGTTCTCACCTTCCTCAGAATTCAATGGTACTTCAGGATGTTTATCTACTGCATTTGTCTCATCATGAACTAGATTAGTTCTCTTGTCACCTCCATGAGAAGTACTACCTTTCTCTGGACATCTATAGGCCGGGTGTCCCATTTGATTGCAGTGGTAACATTTCATGTTGGTAAAGTAATTACCTCTTCCTTGTCCACCACTTCTTCCTCTGGATCTAGAGCCTCTTCCTCTACCACCTCTACTAGAGCTTCCTTCTTGCTGCTCAGAGTATCTAACTTCTCCTTGGGCCCTTGGTTCTGAACTCCTTCCACCATAGCCACCTCTTTGTCCTCTGTTGTCTTTTCCTTTACCTCTACTTTTGGAGGTTTGCTCTTGCTTTTTTTTCCTTTCTCCTCTATCTTTAAGGCCATTTGATAACATTGGGAGATGGTTTTGAAGTTCACTAGGCTCATATATTCTTGAATAGACCACTTAATCCCATTCAAATACCTTGCTAGCTTGATGCTTTCATCTTCAACCACCTTTGATCTGAGGCACAACTTTTGGAACTCCTCGGTGTATGTTTGGACATCCATATCTTTTTTCCTAAGGTTATGTCTCCTCCTATGCAACTGGAATATATAGTCATCAGGTAGATAGGTCTACCTTATTTTAGTTACCATGCCTCTTTATGTAACTATAGGACCCTTTCCTTCTTTCTCTCTTTCAGCTTGTACAAATTTCCACCATGTGAGAGTTGCACCTCTCAACCTTGACTTGGCCACCTTTACTTTTTGGGCCTTTGTTATACCATCACATTCAAAGTGGTTCTCTATGCTTTCAATCCAGTCCACAACTGAATCAGGGTCCATTTGTCCACTGAATAGTGGCAAACCTTCCAAAGCTTTTCCACTTAAGGCCTGCAGTGCCTTCAAGAAGGGCTCTTCAGCAAGGACAGGGTTAGGTTTTGGAGCTTCCTCCTCCAAGTTCACTTCCTTTTCCTTTGCTTCCTTCTCTTCCTTCAGTTCTATCTTATCCTTTACTTTGTTTGTTGTTTCTTGGACTTCATCCAAGAGCTTCTCCATTCGAGACAACCTTTCTCTTAGCAGCTGGTTGTCCTCCTCCTGCTCTTCTACCTTCTTAGCTAACTAACTCAACATTAGTCACCATGGTTCTTTCTTCCTCTGGTGTGTTCTCTCCTACTGATTCAGTGGGTTGCAACATCAATCACAAGCCTGATCAAACAAAGGCTCTGATACCAATATGGTGTAAGTGCTCTTGGGTTTGCTTGCACCAACTAGTTAGTAAGACTTCTCCCTGTCTTCACCCAGGAACCTGATAGCTTCTAGGTTCTGATTAGGCTTAGGTCATTAACTAAGCCTTGTTTCAGCTCTGCTACAAGAGTCTCACTCCTTGTGCTTCACCTTGGAGGACTTGACACCATTTGAACTTGTAAACTATCTCCTACACTTAGAAGGATCTAAGTTCCAACTTCACTCTCAACCTTGAACTGCTTGCAGGGGTGTTAGAGACACTGAAAAAATGCATTTCACATCCACTTAGATCCATCTTTGAGGACCTTCAATCTGCTGTCTTACCAATTCCAAGATTTTTCTTTGAGAAGGCCTAATTGCTTGTAGCCCTTGACAGTGTCCTTTTTGGTTTTCTCGCCCAAACTCTCCAAACAACCTAGAAAAAAAATTGCACTTTCAGACACCCATATTAGTCCTTTAAAAGATTCTCAGGGTTTTAGACCCCTAACTCATCCGTACAATGGGTTCCTACAATCTAGGGAAAATAGGGCTAATAGGCCTAATTCCTAGGGTTTCAATGATCTCTTGCTAATCTCTCACACAAATGGATTGATTAAGCCTCAAACCTTCTAGCATTCTTAGGTAAGGTTATGCCCCACCTGGAACTGTGCTTGTTCCATAGAGTACCTCCTTCCCCTGCCTATGTTCTTCAATCTTTCACTTTCAAACCTCTAATTGGGCACCTTTAGCTCGCCTAGGGTTTGTTAATACAATCTACTGCTCGACTCTTCAAGACTCCTACTACTACATATGTACAAACCAATGACTCCCCTAGAAAATCCATCCATTCTTAGGAAATTCCCGTGGCTAGATTTCATGGGGGAGCCATGAAAAGACAAACTGACAAAAAATGAACCAGAAAAACCTCAAGACTCTAACCTATGAATTCCAAACACTAATTCAGCACAAGACAGCTTGACTACTAAATGAAAAAGAATTGAAACCTCACTATGAACAGGAATACACTGCCAAATTAGTATATACAATGCATTTTATGTCACTGTTTCTCAAGATACTCAGGAAAAACACAGGAATTTCAGAATTCTCTCTATTCCCATCAACCAAAAACTTAATTACAACAACACACACACCATGCATTCGAGCCACCTCTTACATAGATGCCATTTTCCAAGTTTTAAGGGATGTTGGTCGATGCCACACTCCTAGCTTTTAGGGGATATGAGATAACTAAGTTGCATGCAACCTGACAAATGTTGTCATGCAACTTTGCAACAACTTTTTGCAACTTCCCATCATTGTGTCCTCTTCCTAACTTCTAGGACCTCTAACTCCTTGATTTCAAGCCATCAACTCCCTTAACTGCATCTTGGCATCTTCTAACAACTTAGATGTGTTTAGAACACATTTAAGGCTCAACTTACAAATTAACTACTAAGGATAATTAAAACCAATATTAACAACAATGATTAAACTATGGTGACCTTAGTCCTGGTGACTAATTCACCAATTCCACACACAAGCAAGACCTTCTAAGGTCCAAAATAAACACACTATTACCCTGACTTGGCTAAGGTTAGGTACAAGCCAAAAATGATAATAAAAAATGGAGGTTAGCCTAGGTGCTCTTGCACCAATAACTAATCTATATTATGCAATGATGGAGATGCAATGCATGTGGTATGATTAATGCTTTCTATATGAGATGATATGAATTATGTAGTATATTGACGGTTTGTTGATGCGGGATAGATGCAATGGTGATGATTTATGAATAATTGTCATGGTACCATGTTAGTGCGAAGGGAAGTAAGAAGAAATAAGACAATGGCAAGAGAATCCAACAATTCAAATTTAATGATGATGACGATGATGTTTCACTTATCAGGAATTGGGATTTTAAAAGGGAAATTTTACCTTATGTTTGATAACACACATAGATACTATGCATCAAGGTATAAAGAACTAGGATGGCATTGTAACTAGTGCGATGGACTTTGAATTGAAAAATAGATAGGAGTATCCTTGTTCACACCTGACACACAAAAACCTTGATAGGGTTTACCCAACAAAGCAAGTATTTGCTAACTTATATTACAAGAACATCCAATAAGCACAATAGACAAAAGATAATGATCGATGCCCCTATTGGAACTATAAATTTCTGATGATTTTTCATATTGTTCACACCCATTCATTTCCCATGTGAGTCCTACCTCGAGCACAATTTCATCCCTTCATGATATTTTTACCTATATTTTTCCAATATTGCCCCATAAAATCCATCGAGTCATGTATTTTCCCTATTGCAATTCCTATCGGCATAGGTCCATGACTGCCTCCCCGACCCATGTTGTCTTTATGCTAACATTTGTATGCTACAGGTCTGTCAGCAAGACTCCTTTGATGTCTCAGTGATCACAAGTCTTGTGCACTCACCATTCGGCATGACATATATGTTGTTTCGGCGACCGAGGAGGAACCTATCGGCAGGAGTTGGTCGTCGGGGAAGTGTCTTATCGAATTCAATATGTCTTCCCGACTAATACATGAAGAGGTTCATCAGCGAGAGTTAAGCAATATCGGAATAAGATCTCAATGAAGCGGTTATGTCTTGCCGACATAGGGTCTTCATCAATGGGTTCTCGGGGAGAGTCTTACCGAACAACTCATTGAGGGATTTCTTTGGCCAAACATGTTGCTTTCGTTGTATTGTCATAACGAATGTACATTGTCACATCGACCGGTGGTGGGAGGATTCATATCGGTAAGAGTAAAGGTTATCAATGTAAGGTCTTGGCGAGTGACCTTCGGTCTCGCCGATATTACACATAAAGTTTCTATCAAATGGCTTGTCGATGAGAGAAGTTTTCTTCGGAATAGGTCATAGTGAATTTACATGGGTCTCACTGATGGATTATATATGGACTATGTCGGTATAAGAGTTGTGTTGTCTTGTTGGACCCTTTGTGAGTTAATTTCCACCACCTTTATTCTTGGCATTTCTCTATCATATTTTCTATCATTTTAGTCATTATGTTGTTCATCATCTTTAAACCTCAATTGCTAAGTTGTTAGTAAGATTTTGAAACTTTTCACTGTCCTTATACAATTTATGTCTATATGGATGCCAACCCACCTGTGAGACACCAGCGTGCCAGTTGTCATCCCTGATCTATGTTGTTGCCCTCTAGCAGAGAGCTTTTTGAGGTACAATTTTTGTTCTAGAATCTTGCTCATTTATCCCTAGAAAAATTCTTTGGTTAGTAGAGTGACAAAAGCACTAAGAGTTCTCTTCAATCTCTATCCTTGATATTCAACAATTTTCCAATTTGAGGTAGACTAGGGCAGCCTTTCGCTCTCGACTCTTCATGGCCTAGATTCTTGGTGTGGTTGGTCCTCCTCCTCTACATTTTGGTGAACCTAATGTGAACCATTTTGGTTCTGTTTAGCAGTGCTAAAATACCCTTTCCTCATATCCTAGGAGTGTTGTGGGTGTGTGTTATGAGGTGCTTAGCCTTGCAACCCAACTTGTGACCCCTAGTGGTGTAGCTAGAAGGTTCTCTAAGCATTGTGGAATGAAACCTTAGGTGGGTCAGCATCTAACCCTTGGAGGCTTCTATGAATGTTCTATTTAGTGTATGAAGAAATGGCCTCCTTCTTACATCTAGCCATCCCATATGCACAACCTACAAGTGGATCTCCTGGCATAGCTTTCACCTCATAGGATTATCCAATGAATTATAATAGAGAACCATCTCCCTTATACATTCCCACACAAATCAATGGAAATAGTGTGGTAATGGGTTTCCTCATTGATCCTACCTATTAGGTGAATGATATTAATGAGGAGATCATGCTAATTAATTTCTTACATAAGGATGCATATGAAAAATCTAGGAATAATATTTGTACACATGATGGGCTTTCAGTTCCTCCCATTGGTTGCATCATCTTTTTAGTCCTAGTTGGGCCTAGATTTGTAAGTGCACTCTTTCACATCATTCTAAGGTCTGAACTCTTTAGGGTGAAACTAGGTATCCCTTGGTTGGTCACTATGAATGTAGTTCCCTTAATAGTTCATAAGTGTCTGAAGTTTTCCCATGAGGGTTCAGTGCATGTAATCCACAACACTAGTTATAAAATACCAATCATGTGTGGGGGCTACTCTCTAGATTACTTTTGGATTTCACCCATTGGTCTACTTTCTCCTAGGATGGACCTCTTGTACCAAACTTGCGTGAGGTACAAGAGTGGGGGTATAACACCTAAAGTGAGATACCCTCCTTCTCCCTATGCCATTTTCACATAGAGCTTGCCTCAAAGTGGATAGTGAGGCCACCTTGGCTCAAAAAATGGAAGAAGAGAAGAATACCTAGGGCCCTTCTTCTTCTTCTATTGTACCAACTATCACTTCCTCTTGCCCTATTGTGGCATCATCATCTTCTACTCCTAAGCATGTTGGAGATCATGATGGTGCTCGCTTAGCGAAAGCCCAAGTGTCTAGCATTCAAACTTCTCATCTTAGCCACAGTGCCTCAGCCCACTCAATATGGTAAGGGGAAGGGTCCCCATGGAGCATCCTCTATGTCTCAGCCTACACGGCCTCTTACTACTCCTACCTCTCAAGTAGTGAAAGGGAAGAGTCCCACCACTGAGGTGTTAGAGCTGGCTCTCCACACTATTGTTTCATCATCCTCTCAACCTCTCCCTCCTATTCTCATCCAGGAGCCTCTCCCTCCGCCAAAAAGGATTGTGATGGATACTCTAATGGTTGAGCAGGAGTCTTCCATTTCTTCTCAATTCCCAGCCTCTAGCTCTCAAAGTCATAGAAACTACCTTATGCATGAGTGCAAGCATTAGAGAAAGGCTCTGGCTACTGAGCAGGCTGCCTTGCAAAAGATGAAAGAGGAGCTAGCAGCTCCTACCTTGATACCTTCTACTATGACCTCCTATCCCATCCTCTCTACTTCAGTTCCTCCAGCTTTAGTTCTACTTTCAACTCTCGCCACAAGTGCAAATGATCCTCACTTGTAGAGGGTGTAGGTGTTTATTGCTCCTTTGGTTGAGTCACCCCTTTTGATGTCCCTCTGGGACGTCTCACCATTCTCAAAACTCGTGGACATGTTGAATACCTTGATGGTTTTTGTTGTGGTTTTTTCCTCTTCCTCCATGCCCTTTGTTTCATTTGTGGGGATCTCAAATCCCCTGATGACATGGAAGATGGAAGACAACCCCGCTATCAATGAGGATTGAAAGAGGGGCTTTCCTTCTTTAGAAGGTGGGTCTATGTTGGCTTGTGTTTTCCTAGTGATGGAGGAAGCCCCAAAATCTTGGAGTTTGTCACTACTCCCAATTCTTTCAATGAGCCTAGCATTGGATCTTAGGCACCGCCTCCATCACCCATTGAGCTAACACATGGTAGTCTTGTGAAGTACATGTTTAACTTTGTGGATGAGGTCCTATCTCTATCAATGGTTTTCATGAGATCATTGACATTCACCCCACAAGAACTGAGTGGGAAACACCTTGAGGGGCCTTCTTCCTTGGCTCTTGTTGTGGGAGGGTCGGAGGGTTCCCCTCTTTATATTCTACCCTTGCAGGCTCATATGCCCTCCCCTTGTGATGATCTAGACTGGTAGAATCATGACCTCTTTGTTGATGGGGACTAGGGGGTTCCTCTTCTTTATCTATACATTAGATTGTGTGTGTGTGTGTGTCTTTTTGTGTTCCCCCATGCTTCTGATATATGTTCTTGGATGACCCTTGTCATCCTTGTAGGTGCTTAGATACATGAGTGTTGTCATAAAACTTCCTCTATTTGTCACATCATTCTTCTCTTTGTTGTGTATTGATTTTTACCAATTGGAGATGATGCAAAGTGTTAGGGGAATTTAGGCCTCCGTTCCATGTTGACCCAATTTTTATTTTTTATTTTTTCTTCACGTGCCTTTCTCACATGGTCTAATATAGTATGGGGTTGATTATAGTTTGAATTTATATATTATTATATGTATTTATCTATATTCATGAGAAAATATGACCCTAAAATATTAGATGACCCCTATCCCTTATTTGTGATGTCTTTTCTTTCTTTGCACGTATCTTTATTTCTTGTTTCGTGATGTTGTGGTGCTCATGTGTTGTCCCTCGCATGTTCAACAACATTACCACAATTACATATCTTTATGTTTCACAGGCCACAACATCACTTTTTTCATTCTTTCTTTTCTCTCCTTAGGATGTCATGTGACTTTGTGTTTGGCACAAAACATTCTAAGGGGGGGATATCATGTCACTTCAAATTTTAGAAAATGCATTCAGTGGCCAACAAATCTTTTCTTGAAAATATTTTCCCAATATTTTTCAAGAATCACATTCCTCACTAAGGACCCCTGGCATAATACTTTTCCTTCATCATGAGTTCATCAGGAAATAATTTGAAAAACTTTCCTCTCAGGAGGGAGCACCTTCTCCTGGGAGAAAAGTTATGGCCTTCCCCTTGTGATGGAACCTTCTTCCTTTCAAATTCCTTGATGCTGAATTGATTTGCAAAAAATACTCTTGCACTTTCAAACAACATGTCCCTTAAGTGGACCCCTTTTATTTTGAAAGTTTCTTGAGGTACCCCTTTCAAAGCTCTTCAATTTTTGACTATTTGGGTATGTGCAGGATCACGATGGGCCAAAAAGTGGCAATATTATGGGTATTTGTAGGGTATGTGGCTGACGACTTTTTTTTTTACCCAAAATTGATGAAATGAAAAGGGTTTTAGAGGAGATTCTCAGTTTTCCACCAATATAAATTATTCTTTAATTTTAATTTAATAAATAATTATTATTTATTTTCTATTAGAATTATGACTAAAGTCCTGATCAATAGACTGATTGAAAAACATGTATAACTTTCAAACGGTATCACATTTTTTGAATCCAAAACATGCGTCACATTCTATGATTCACATGATATAGGATTAAAAAAAGAAAAAATAAATTTCATGAAGTTTTTACCAAGTTAAGGTGGTCAGACATACGATTTTTTATATTTTTTAAAAGTTGTGATAAAAAATTCATAATTAATTATTTACTTGGGAAAAAATTACAAAAAAATATGCATCGATTCCGGAAATGAGTCCTCTACTTATGTATAAAATCTTATAAAAAAATATTATCATTTTATTATGGTTAGGGTAGTTAGACAGACACCTACTTCTTATTTTTTCCTTGAAATTTAAGTACTCTTGCATTGAAATTTCAAATTTTCATGAAATAGATTTAAAAAAAACCTAGTAGTTTAGAAACTACATTCAATTTTCTATAGATTCTATTCTTATATATTTTTGAAATAATATAGATAAGTTATTCAAATTTTTACGTCAAGTTGCCTAACACTGATTTTTTTGAATTTTTTGCTACTTAAGGACCTGGCTTTTCCATGACACTACTGGATTTGACACCATTTTTTGACGGGCGTTTGTCGGTCGTTTGAAAAATCTCTGTCAGAAGAGCGACGGTCAGCAGCATCGTGAAATACCTCAGGATTTTGTTGGAATATCGACGAAACCTTTGTTTATCCACCAACGAATTACACTAGAAGTTCATCGTCGATTCGACGAAATGGGCAAGTAGTAGCGTGGAAACAATATAGAACGTTCGTCGAAATAGCGATGAAATACTAAAGTAGTAGCATCGAAAGAACACCAAAAGTTTGTCAAATGTGCGATGAAATACTAAAGTAGTAGCATCGAAAGAACACCAAAAGTTCATCAAATGTGCGACGAAATAGGCAAGTAGTAGCGTCGGCTGCGCACCAAAAGTTCGTCGAAAGTGCGACGAAATTAGCAAGAAGCAGCGTCGAAATAATGCGAAAAGTTCATCGACTTTGTGACCAAATTAGTAAGGAGTAGCGTGGGAAGAACACTAAAAGTTCATCGAAAGTGGGACGAAATTGGCAGGGAGTAGTGTGGTAGCAACGCCGAAATATCATCGGAAGGGCGATGAAATGTGTAGGGAGTTACGACGAAATCGTCATCGCAGCTATAGAAACTTCATCGAGCCTTTATGTTGATTCGTCAGTGGTTATTGTCGAAATTGCAATGAAGAAGCAAAATTAAAATAAAATAAAATTATATATTCATGGAAATGTACCATTGCGGAGACTGACGACTGATCATACATACAGACTGCATATTGGTTTGATGCTTCAAACGATGCATTTCTTATATTGAAAAGTGTATTACCTTATTGAGCTTCTCTTTGTTTTGAGTATAGTTTAATATTCTCTACTTAACAAGGCCAACCACATGACGGTGGAAGCTCATTTCCCCCCCCCTCACATCACTCTCAATTCCCCATACCTAATCATATAACATTAATCATTGATTCATCCATTAATAACATATAACATTCATTCATTCATCCATTAATAACATATAACATTCATTCATTAACATATAACATTCATTAATTAACATATTCACATTCATTCATTAACATATAATAATCATTCTTTCGGTTTTTACATATTATCAAAAATATGGTTGTCATGATATGATTACAATCACTTTTTTGTTTCTTTTTGAAAGCTACATAAAGCTAAAGTGGGTATAAGTTTTCTAAATCAATATCTGTCCCCCTTTAGTTGTTACGCCCTACGCTTGTGATCTTAATGCGTGTAGTGATGCGCTCATGACATGGGCCGCTTCAAAGGGGGATCTGCTGCAATAAGAAAGAAATGTTAAAGTGATATGTTTTATTATTATTGTTACAAGTATTTGATTAATTAAAAGAACATTAGAGTGGTTCTCTTTACCTGATGGGTCCACATCATGTTCCTAAACTTTTGTTATAGACTCATACTCAACATGTTGAACATGCTCTAAATCTTGATCTGCAGTTGAAACACGAAAGGTTACATTAATTAATACACCAATTGAAATTAAATATGTTTAAGAGAACATGAGGGTGGTCCTCTTTACCGGATGGGGCCACATCATGTTCCTGATCTTCTCTAGCCTGATCATGCTGAACACGTTGATCATGGTCTACATGCTCTAAAGTTGAAACACGAAAGGTTACATTAATTAATACACCAATTGCAATTAAATATGTTTTAAAGAACTTTAGAGTGGTCCTCTTTGCGATGGGGCCCACATCATATTCTGATCTTCTCTAGCGATCATGCTCAACATGTTGATCCGCGCTCTACATGCTCTAAAGAAATCTTTGGGATGCACACCATGACCTTCATTTGCACGTTCTGCTCCACCCTCACCAGGCTGCATTCCAATGTCATGTGCAGTATATATTATCATTGCTTGAGTGTTTAAAAAAAATAGGCATGTAATTACTTTATGGTGGAAATTAATATTGAATAGATTGCACAAGTATTCAATTTTAAATAAACTTTATTGAGTTTATTTACTTGTGTGTTGGATGTAGTGGAAGATTGTGTTTTCCAAGTCAAGACTCTTAGGCATTCAGCCACGACTCCATAGCCTTGCTGGAAGGCAATCTTTAGGTCCTCTTCTACGGGAACTCTGTTGAATTCAAAGCCCTACATTTTTGCATAAGATCATGAATTTTTCTTCTATGGTGTGATAAAACCACAAGAATTGTTTTCAATTTATTATAATTTGGATACAATATTTTATTTATTGATACTTACAATTCATGCGGCTAATTTCATATAACCACCAAAGCCAAGTTTGTGTTGCCCGTGCTTTTCTAGTCTTGCCTTTGTTGCCTATGATGTGTCGGGCAGCCTATGAAAAGTTTGGAATACGTTAGATTATGTAAAAGAAAAATTAATCGATATATATTACATTGTTGATAGTATCACACATGGCATCGCGACTTTTTTTAAAAAATTAAATGGCATTTCCATGGCGTCTGACATTGAGAGCATATAAAATCTAGAGTTCAATCCATGAATTATAGAAAATAGATTTTTGTTGGTTATATTCATATCGCTGATTACATTGCACAAAACACACTACAACTACATAAATATTAGATGGTGACAGTTGTCTATGCTACCACATTTTTCAGACATGTCTACCAAAGCATTTTATCAAACAGTGCACTGCCTTGTTGCTATGGCTAAAGCCTAAAATAGGTGCTTTCAAACAAGCTATGGATGCTTGGAAAAAATCTATCAAAGCATAATAGTAAGCAATAGCATAGACAAGGCAGTGAACTGTTTCAAAAAATGCCTCAAAGAAATGTGGTCTCATGGTGATGGAATGCCATGACAATCCATATCAATTTGCTTGTCATGGCATTCGTTATGGCATTCCATCACCATGAGACCACATTTTTTTGAAGCATTTTTTCAAATAGTTCACTACCTTTTCTATGCTACCACATTTTTCATACTGCTATGGCTAAAAAGTAAAAGCCTCAAATAGGTGCTTTCAAATAAGCTATGGATGCTTGGAAAAATCTACCAAAGCATAATAGTAGCAATAACATAGACAAGGAAGTGAATTGTTTGAAAAAATGCCTAAAAGAAATCTTGATCTCCGCGGTGATGGAATGCCATGACAATCCATAATTTTTCTTGTCATGGCATTAAGTCATGGCATTCCATCACCGTGAATCATTCTTTGAGACATTTTTCAAGCGGTTCACTACCTTATCTATGCTATTGCATTTTTCATACATGTCTACCAAAAGATTTTATCAAGCGGTTCATTGCCTTCTTTGCTATGGCTAAAATTCTAAAAGCGAGTTAACTTTTAAGCAGAAGCTATGGATGCTTGGAAAAATCTATCAACATAATAGTAGCGATAGCATAGACAAGGCGGTGGTGTTTGGCATGTAAAGAAATGTGGTCTCATATTGATGGAATGCCATGACAATCCATAGCAATTTGCTTATCATGGCATTTGTTATGGCATTCCATCACCATGAGACCACATTTTTTGAAGCATTTTTTCAAATAGTTCACTACCTTTTCTATGCTACCACATTTTCATACATGTCTACCAAAGCATTTTATCAAACAGTTCAACGCCTTCATGCTATGGCTAAAAAGTAAAAACCTCAAACAGGTGCTTTCGAACAAGCTATGGATGCTTGGAAAAAATCTACCAAAGCATAATAGTAAGCAATAATAGAGACAAGGCAGTGAATTGTGATGGAGCCTCAAATTTACATCTGGGATTTCTTTTATTATTGGCTGGTCTTGTTTATCCGAGTGGTTCCTAGGGCTAGAGTTATTACTTTTCTTTCATAAACCCTTGGTTTTCTGTCTTTGGTATGGGTTTGTTCTATCGTTACTTTTTGGAGAAGGTTTTTAAAAAATAAAACAACCTATGTCTCATTAACTCGTCTAAGGCCTAGCCCCTTTTAATAAAATGATAAATATTTAATTGTTGGCCTCCTTTTATTTACCAAAGTCTGAGTCGGGTTTGTGCCTTATGTTTTTAAAACAACCTTATGTCATCGACCATCGTTGCCCTAAGCCGCATCCCCTTCCTCTGGTTTTTCCTCCTAAGTAATGTTTAATGTTTTGTAGGGGTTATTTGATGGCTGTTGATCTCCTTGTAGATACATCCTGACCGCTCCCCGCCATATCGCGATCCCAACTTGAGCCATCGCGATATCGCGGGTGATCGCCATGTGTCCTAGGTTGCTGATGTCCGAAAAGTAAATAAAATGATTTAATAAATGCATCAGACTTTAGTGTGTTATCAAGTGGGTTACTAAATCGCCTGAGTGGTGCACGTGTTTATAATCAACGACGATGTTTTAATCTTGATGAAAAAGCTGCTCAGCGAATAGGCCTTAAGACTGTCCCTTGTTTTACTTGATTGTGGTCACCAATGAAGAGATCAATGGTTGCCCGCTATCGCGCAATCCCAACTTGAGTAATCGCGATATCGCGGGCGAGCGCCACGTGTATCTTCCTAGCGCTGCATATAATGGTGGGCCCTGGGGATGATGTGGAAGGCGTTGTCAACATTTTTAAGGAGGACCATTCGATGATCTGATTGAAACAAGAGATCGACGGCAGAGATTTAAATCTACGTCAAATACAATTGAAGGTGTTGGCACTGTATTCAAGTAGGCTTTAATGGCAGATGAGACGTCTATTGGCAATGTTCATAAAGTTCAAGTGTTTAATTGCAGACTACTTTCACCACTAAGGCATTCAAGCATCTTCGAAGCAGTCTAGAGCCAGAGATAGAGCTTTCAAAATCAATTTCGGCAAGAGTTTGATTTTCTGCAGAACGCGAATTTCTGTGAGTTATTTTCTTCATCACTGTTCTGTCCGAATGTGTTTCTTGTGAAAAGCTTTGCTGTGTTGATCAGGGTTTTTTTGAATTAAGATTTTAGGGTTACTATTTCTCTTGAATTGTGGGAAATTGCAAATTCTACTGTGTTTTCGTTTTGAGTAGCACTAGTCTGGTCACAATTTGATTTTTCGAGAAGCTTTAGTTGTTTAAAATGGCGCCAACAAAATAGCATTCTCGCCATATTGACTACGTGCAGAGGAATTTGTATGATGATTTCCTTGACCAATTTCCCCTATCAACAAATGACAAGAAGAGGGGTTTGGTTTTGATGAGAGGGACAGCCTTAGGTGAAGGGTTGAGATATAGAACCTACAACATTGCAGATGCTAGGGTACCAATGACGGGTTTTGAACTATTTAGAAGATGGTATGGCCAGCGAAATGCACCTCATCCTTTTTCAAATGGTTGGAGGTATGATATGGGAAAGTTTGTAGTACCGAATGTGTTCCTTGATATTGACCTCCTCCTGGCAGTGGCTACGAGATATGATCCTGTCACAAGGGTTATAAGGGATAATGATGGTGAGGTTTTACTGAATGTAAATGCAGATGTAATTCGGAGGGTTTTTGATTTGAGTGAAAATGGCTCATTCTTGGTCTAGATTGACTTCGAGGAGATGAAACAAGAGTATGCCAAGATTCAACCTTTTTTCAGATCAAAATTGCTTCCTCCTCATCTAGTCAGGGCAGGCAGTTCCATGATTCATATCAGCCCGACTGATCAGGAACCTTTTGGGTTAAATTATTTTGTTGATCATTTCTTGGCAACCTTCTACTCACTTTGCCAAATTTTAGGTTTTAGTCCTAATACTGTGATGCCCATTGCCTATATGTTTATGGAGGTTCAGATTCAGCATCCCAATTTCTTTGTAGTATATGATTATGCTTCTTTCCTTGCTGAAAGAATGCATGAGGGTTTGTTGAACTTATTTGTGGGGGACATTAGTGTTCCTTTCTTTTGGTACTCTTTGTTAATGCATATGTTCTTGTATGAGAATGTCAGCTTCTTCTCAGAGAAGATGGAATTAAGGCAAGAGGTAAATGGAGAAAGGCTACCAGTACAGGCTTGGAGTGCAGATATGTCTTACAACAAGAGGGATGCTAGCTATGTGTAGTTTGACAACTGCTTTGCTTCTAGGCTCAGGGCTAGACTAATGGTAAATATGCCAAGAATTCTTGAGGATTTGCATGATTTCCTCTGGCCCAAAGCAAGAAGGCCTGAGTTAAAAGTATGTCATAATTGGGGTGACATCATTCCATACCCTATAAGCACTATCTTAAGGGTTTATGGTTTCAAAGGAACCCCCCATATTCTTCCATACAATGTACCATCAAGAATGGGATTTGCAGAGGTTTTGTGGCAGCTGGGATGCATCCATGAAGATAACTTGACAGGAAGAGGGAAAAGGACTTTGTTCCCTGATTATACTGTTGTCTCAGATTTTATATTTTTCAAGGGTGGATGGGTTCATTTTGATCAATTTTTTATTAATTACCATTTGAAGAATGGATCCGTAAGGCAGCATGATCCTAAGGGATTCTTTGCTCTGTTTAGACAAAGAATCAAGGGTGGAAAATTTTCTCATGTTTTCAACTTTCCTGAAGATTTGAT
>VDFB02083218.1:0-35937 GCA_007258455.2 Sequoia sempervirens
TGTTCTAATCTCTACAATTAAAGAAGCTGATAGTCTTCCCGAAAGTGTCCAAACTCTTCTCTTGGATGCTTATAAACGTGAAGAGCAGATTTCTCCCACTGCTGATTTGTTAGTTAAAGAAATTTTCAGTCAATGTGAAGATAAGTTGAAACCATTTTTGAAGAAGACTGTTGTGAACAAAGAGGAGATTTCCGAAGTTGAGGAGGATGAAAGTTGGAATCCCTTTGAAGACATTGCAAAAGTTCAAGGGGTATCTACGGATTTGCACTCATCCAAGCATTCTGTAAAAGAATGCAATGTGTCAGTGGAAGCCTTGAAGACTAGTGAGGTGCTCTTGTTTTCTACAGAGGAGAACAGTGAGTTGACTTGTGTTAAGAAGCCTCATGTTGAAGATTCAAAGACAGAACTTTTGGAAACAAAAGTTGAAACAAAGATGCATGAAGAGGCCATAAGTGTAGATCCAAATGAAGGAGAAGTTCGATTAGTAGAAGATATGTGTTCAATCAGCAATTTGCTTCTTCACAATTCTAGAGAATGTTGGTTTGAAAGTCAAGTCAAGGAGGAGAAGAAGAAAGAGGAAGATGAAGTCTCTTCCCACTTCAAAGTTGATTTGATCAATTCTTTTGAATCATGTGTAGGAGACAACATGGAAGGTGAAGTTTCTAGTAGTTATAAGGCAGATTTTTCTTTACCGGAAATCAAGCTAAGACAAAAAGCTAAGGAATTGGAAGGCACTATGGATGGAATGATGAAGAGTGTTCATCACATGCGAGACAAGTTGAGGAGTACAACTCAAACCATTTTTGAAATCTTTATCCATCAAAGTTGTTCTACATCATCTCAGCCAGTATATAATGATTGCAGCTCAAGTTCACACATTGCTGATAATGGAATTCAAATTTTGTCAAATCTTGATAGAATTCATAGACATGTAGAACAGATGATTTATGATGTGCCTAGGGGAGAAGTCGTATGTTGCATTTCTATTGATGACATGAAGTCCATTAAATTTGCCTTGGAGGAAATTAAATCTAGTCTTTTGTACATCATTCGTGACAAAGACTTAGTGGCCAATATTGCTGACAAGGCATTGGAGTGGCATGAGCTTACCAAAACAAAGTTGCAAGAAGTGCATGAGACTCTAATTGAAGCAGAGAATCAGATTTCTGCTGTTCAATATTCATGGGAGCAAGAAAATAGAAGAAGAGTAGAGGAGCTTCAAGAAATTCTTGATGAGTTTGATCTCATACAAGAAACATATGATTTGGAATGCTGTCCTAAGAGACCAAAGCATTCAAATTCTCAAGCTTATCAAGCTTTTGACAATCTCTTGTATGAAGAAGGTTCTAGTAAGGTTTATGTAAATCCTCTTTTTGAAAATGACGAAGAAATTGCTTCAGAGATTACTGAAGAAGGGGATTTGAGTTTGTCTTCCAGCATTGGAGAGTTAATACGTGAGTTGCATGAAGTTGAATCTACTGCTGCTCCTAGTGCAACCATTCAGCAAGAATTGGTAACTCTTGAAACACAAAGAAATGAAGGCATTCTTATTGTTCATCAACAAAGAGTTGATGGGTTTGTTGATGAAGGTTTAATTTATTTTTTGATGAGGATGCTTGTGAGACTCATATCAGATTTTAGTTCATCACCATCTTCTCTTAGAGTGATAGATTTCAGAATTGTATTTGATGAAGGATTCATGGAATCTTTCCGGCAAGTCATATCACAAGATTCTAGATTTGATTTCTTCAATGAACAAAGGTTGGTTGAATACTTCTTGGAATTTCAAGAAGTGGCATTGCAGATGGAACGAGTGAATCAAAGGATTCGTGTGAGAGCAATTATCAGTTTGAGAAGTGGTTCTTCATGGTTGTTAGTTTGGGATCCTGGCATTACTTGGGAAGAAGGTAATTTCAAAATAGATAGACCAGCATATAATATTCAGAGTGTAGTTGTGACCATTTGCTTATGTGTTGGAAAATGTCTTCAATTGAAAATCAGTGTTTGGGATCTCAAGCATTTTCTTTTGAAGAATGAAATGCATAAAAAGAAGGTTGGATGGAGAGATAAGTGTCAAAAAATCTGTTTTATGTTTGCTGATCCCTTCTTTCTATGTCATTGCCTCTTTATTTCTGATCATACATTGGTGTTCTGGGAAGAAAATATGATCAGAAGTTGGTTTGTGGTGGCATGGGGTCTCTTGCTAAAGGTGCCACCAGTGTGGTTCATGAGCAGTTATGCTCATTTTGATAAAAAATTCTTGTGTTGCAGCTGCTGTTTGTCTTCTTGGATGCTGATTTTCCAAAAATCAGATCTCAAGATGATTATTTCAGACCTCTTAGAAAGCTGGTTATTTCATTTCCAGGCCTCTCCATCTCCTATTTGGATTGAATTTCTGTCACAAATGAGCAAGGGAATGTTTCAGTATGGTCAAAGTTCAAGTATGGGTTGTTCATTGATGGTTGACAATGAATTTTGTGGTACCAAGTCATTAATTACTTTTTGGGACAGCGAGTTATTAGCTGATTTGATTTGTCAAATTGAGACTCTTGATGTGAGACATGTGAATATTTCTTGGAGTTCTTTCAGTGAAATTAGTTTGCTTCAAAGGAAGCATTGTGCATCCTCTTGGATAGGGATGGAGTGTGGAGTGTTGCTCTTGTTTTGGCATTGGTTTAGAAGCATGTTTGAAAATATTTTTGTTGCTGATCAGAATTATGACAACAAGATTTGGAGGTCCTACAGACTGATAGGGGACCCGGGCACTAACATGTTTGGTGCATTGTCTTTTGTGGATTGTGACATGTTGATCCACTTTGAGTATTCAATTGTTTTAATCAGAGTAGCACAACGGATTAGAGGAACGGTGTTCCTGAGAAAGATTTGGAATCCTGGTATAACTTGGGTTTTCTATTCCACAGTTGAAGATGATGAAGCCAATGATGGTCTTCTAGAATTTATTCCCATGATGTTTCAGTTTAATTTTAATCTAGTGATTTCTTGTGTTGGCATCTAGCAGTGCAGTGCTTACATCAGTTGGTGCTATCCTTCTCCTAGGATGATTTGGGACCCTGGGATCCTATTTGGCATGGTAAGGATCAAATTGTTCCCTTGGAGTGTGGTGGCATTGCTTGAGGACAAGCAATTTTGGGAAGGGCGGACTGTAATGTCCCCATTTTGGCCCTACACTCTTCAATAGGATTTAGCCTATTTCCGGAAATCCGTAGGCTAAGCTGAGGTGGAAAATTAGGGTTTCCTCTTTCAGATATTGCTCAGTTGGTGTTCAGAGGATGTTGTGCAGACTTACTATTTATAGCAGTTGCTATTTTTAGCAAGTCTATCTTTTGGCAGTATCTGTCTAGCAGCAGCTCAATCCTTTGCAGGTTAGTGTTCAGTTTGGCTATCTGTTGTTTTGATGTGAACTTACTATTTATAGCAGCTTGGCTATTTTTAGTAAGTCTAAAATTTGGCAGTAGCATCACCGCCACCACCAAGTCATCTTCATATCCATCGGGCCAGATATATTTCTTGGTTTTGCTATCTCCATGGACCCAGTTTCTGGCAATTTAGTCAAATTTCATGTTTCTCGGCTTGTACCCACTAGGAGTAATAACTTCATGTTGTTTTAAAAAGAGGGGCCATTATAATACCCATTTACTATTAAATGCTTTATTGTTGCAAAGTGAAAAAGGAGGTTGAGTAATATTATATTATTTAAAAAAAAGTAAAATGCAAAAAGGTGGCATCCCTTTTGAAAGTTGAAGTGATTCGACTTCTTGGAATTTGAAGAGTTCTTGTTGCTTCATTTGCCAATTGAAGTTTATATATTGCTGTTGTTTGAAGAGCTGATTATGCATATTTTTGAAGAGCAAAGTTACGCTGCTGGAATGAATTCAGAATCCGGCTAAGGGAAAGCTTAGCAAATTTATTCCATTCTTCGGGCCTGCAACTATGGTTCCCTAGGTGGTGGATTGAGAGTGTGCTTCATCCAGAAGTACATATTGAGCATTATTGTGGAGTTTTGGTGAGATATTTCCAATTTTTATGTTGCTGGTCTATCATGGCTGAAAGTGATTTTTGTATACAGCTTTTAGTATGAATTTTATTTGCTTCTGGGTATTGAAGATATGCATTCCTAGCACATGGGCGCCCCTTTCCGTAGAAGATCAGAATTTATTTCAAAGTATTTATTTTTATTCTTGCAAAATCGCCCTTGCTAAGGGCTGTACCATGTTGGGAGCATTGAGAATTGTGCAAGTAAATTAATGGTTGCTGTACTGTTTCAACATCATGACATGGGCTTCATCCCTCTAGAGGTTCACGGCAATGATCACCCAATTTGAGGTAAATTGATAAAGTTATGCATTTCTATTGATGTACGCTTGTCGGTCCGATTTTCTTCTGTGATTCTTATCGGGATCGCACTTCTGTTAGTTTTGATAATGCTATTTGAGCTCATTTCCTATATCATTATTAGACAGCTTAGAGGAAGTGTTACCTAACCATTGGATTGATTTGAAGATATCTTTCTTATTTGCAGTCAGTTAATTTTATTGTAAAGCTTATTAGTAGTACTAATGTCATTTATTTTATTTGCTGCAATTAGTTTAAATTTCTACATCCCCACGCATTGAGTGGTTGAGTTTAAATAATCATCTTTCTTAATTGTATGTTTCCCCCCACTAAATAAGTGGTTGTGTGGACTGTATTCCCCCCACATTAATAAGTGAAAGTGAGGATTTAAATGGCTGGCTTGTCGCCTTTAATAATGTAATAATCTCACCCACTGAATAAGTGGAGTATCCCCACTGTTTGTGGATGCCTGCATCAGCAGATGAATTGTAATTTCAGTTCAGTTTACTCCTAATGATCCTCTGACCATATGCTATCACCTCGCCCACATTGGGATCTTGGTGAACATTCTTGGTTAGAGTTACTTCTATGCTGATTTGCTTTTGGAGCTAACGCTAATCAGTTTTATACTTGCTGGTTTGTGTGTTAAATTTTGAGAAAAAATTAAGGGGAATATTTCAATTATACTGCTTAAGTTTCCTGTATTGTTGAGTTTGATAAATTCAGTGCATTATTACCAGCAATTACCAGTTACAGTGATTGAATCATATTTAGTTCAGAGTGAGGTATTTGTATAGCTGAGTAGGAATTGAGTGGTGGAAACACGTCTGTGAGAAAGAGATATAGGAGTTCTCTATAGAGAGAAATACTTTCATAAAAGAAGCCATATTTAGCTGAAACTACGGAGGCTTATTTGAAGAAGAATTTAAAAGAGCAAGTCTGGAAGGAGAAGCTTTAAAATCAGGCATGAATCTTCCTATTATATAACCTTTGTTAAGTGTTGTTTATTTTGCGTCTTGTGATCGTTGCTTTCTATTAGCTTTAATAGGAAAGAACCAATTCGATGAATAAAAGCAATGCATTAAAGGAGAAAATGTGTAAAGGATTCAATGAATAGGGGAAATTGTGAAAAAGGGATTATTTGGATAAAGTGCTTAAGGGATTAGATTATTTCTCTTGCATTAAAACGAAATAATGGAAAAGATAAAAGGGAAGGGTTTATTTGCATTTTGAATGGTTATTGCATGTTGTGTATGATCTCCATATATGGAGAATACGTAGACGTAATATTTATCTACTAGGATCGAGATGATGGCAGAATCAAGTGAAGTCTTTTAGCTTAAGTTATAGGGATAACTGAGACAAGTTAAGTACTCCTAGGATAAAGAATTCCTAGTTAGGAGGAATTGATACAAGACGCTTGAATACTGTTTTCATTTCTAGTAGGTTCGTATGATTGTAGGATGTCTGGGATGACGAAATCATCCATTGAAGGACAAAACCTATGCGTAGAGTAAGGAAGCCTTAAGTCAAATCGGCCCTGAGTAGTGTTTATGATAGATGACCTTCATTCGAAGTAGTGAATGAGAATACTTTGGCCAAAGTAGTGAAAGGTACGACATCCACCTAGATGTGAGATAGTTGAGACTACACTGTCAGTTCATTGTGATCCGAAAATTAGATCGAAAGATTGTGAAATATGCGTTCTAGTTGTGTAGGACACAAAGATCATGCTCGGGCTTGGTAATCGCTAAAGGATAATTCTACCACCTCTTCTTCAAGGGAGGCCGCTCACGTAAAATGATCGCAAGGGGACCGTGACAGGTCCGCATTACGGAAAAGCCTCGAGTGATGTTTCTCCTCCACAAATGAAATTGATGTACCAAGATTTGAAAGCACGATTCCTCGACCTTCTTACTTCTATTTGTGCAAAGCTACGAGCTATGTATGTAACTGTATTCCTTTCTAACTCTGATTTATATTTGCAATGAAAATGAAAGTCATGAGGAAACATATTGTAACTTGTACATGTTTATCAATAAAGAAAGGAAGAAATTTATTGTAATATCTTTGTTATATGTTACTTTTACATGTTTAAAGTGAAAATGGGAAAGTTTTTAATTTACGCAGAATTGGGTCGTAACAAGTTGGGATCTCATGTATGAAGAGTTTCTAACACATTTCAAACCAGCAAAAGATGGAGACCTCTTTATTTGCTCAATTGACAAAGTTCAAAAAGATTCCCGGTGAAACCATGTGGGAGTTAATAGCTTGTTTCAATTGTGTTATGCAAAGATTGGACATCACTCTAAAACCATATCCATGCATTCTTCTAAGTTGTTTCATGAAGGCTGATGACATTCTTTTTCAAGATGGGTGAAGTAGCTATACTTGATGTAGCTCAAATAGGGGCAATCAAATTAGAAGATAATATGCCCTCCATGGGAGAATTAAGGAGAGAATCAAGTCAGGCTCTTAATCCAAAAAGAGATGGTACCATATAGAAGATTTCCCTAAAAAACTGAAAGTTGTTTCAAAGAATCATTATTGTTCTTTTCATGGTACACATAATCATGATGCAAATTAATGTTGAGAAGCACAAAACATGTTACAATTGATTTCTTGGTTTGAAGAGAACAACCAAGAATTATTGGGAAGCTTGAACTTATCACTCAAACTTGATGACTACTCTATAGTGGGCTATGTTAGGGCTTTGTGATTTTTTTTGAAAATCTTTATGTTTGGGTCCTTGCCCTTGGTTATCCTCATTCCTTTTGTGGCTAGGTTCCTAAAAATCCTAGGTGCAAGTGGTGTTTGTTGGGGCTTGTTGAATTCTAATGAATCTAGTTTTCATGCTTATTAGAGTTTTGGAGAAACTCATCCACTTATCCTTGGTATCAAGGAGTGGAAAGGTCCGACATGCATGTGTTTGTGGTATGCTTTGTTGTACTGTCAAAGTATCTCATACTCTCGTCCCATTGACAACTGGTTGATGGGAGGCTTGATGCTCGATTTGCTAAAATAAATACTCATGTTTAGCTTTTATCGAGATATTGGGTTGGTATATATTGGCCTCCCATCCTGAAAATTACGAAGAGTTATTTTTCTTTGGAACATTGGACATATGCTCCAAGTCGTCCTTCGTATCGAGTATTAAAGAGGACCGATAAGAAGGAAGGTTCCGATGAAGTGAAGAGGTGTCTAATATGCATTGAAGCCTGATGTGAAAAGAGTATTGAAATGTTTTATTGGGATTGTGGAGGGTTCAATCGTGTAATGTCCCCTTTTTAGCCAGCTTCAGTGTAATGTTGATGTGTTGAGGGCCTTTTGTGAGAGTTATCTGGTTCTTCAGGTACCAATTTGCAATGTTCTCTAATCTAGTGCTTAGCAATATTCAGGGTTTGCCTTTTGGAGGTGTTACGGGCTCCGATTATACACGCTTACTATTTTTAGTAAGTTCCTTGGACGTTGGTGTCCAACCTTACTATTTATAGTAAGGCATCCGGGTGAGCAGAGGAAGCAGAGGGTTACCCTTTGGTGTTGGCAGAATGAGTATTATGTTGATATTCACGGAGTTATGGATTATTGATTATTATTAAAGTGATAACTTTAATAATAATTAATTATAAGGTGAATATTATTTAAGGAGTTAATGACTTTATAATATATCATTTAAGTTCTTAACATAAAGTCATTATTCAAAAGCATATTATTAATGATGTTGAACGCTTTATATATTATATGATTTTTAATTAATTATAAAGTCATTATTAAATGCTTTTGAAGGGGGACGCCACACATGGGTAATATTATATATTTATTAATGAGCAAACAAAAGCAAATAGTCATTTATATTAAATGATTAAAATTCCTAAGGAGGTCGTGGCTTTTGGAGTTGATATAAAAGGTTTTCAAAAAGCAAAAACCATACAAAAACCCAAAAAATCAGACAAGGCAGTTGTAGTAAATATCTCAGAAAAGGGTGGGATATTTCAAATCGCCCCATCCCATGGTAGGTAGTTGTAATGTCCCTTTTTTGGGATTGCCCTAAATCTTTCCCTAGAATAAAAAATTTAATGTAGTTAGAGTTATAACTAACCGAATAGATGCTTGAAGCAATATAAAACTTGGCTTAGGTCCTGCAATCATGTTAGACATTATTGGAAATATGTTGTACCCAAAATAAATTTGACATTTTGCTTAAATTGAGCTAAATCATGTAAAATTGTTGTCAAAAGTATGTTTTAGGTCAAACCAAACATAGGGTTTTTATGGGTTTGTGTAGAGGAAGATGCTTGCAAATTTCTAAAAAATTGAAGATTAGGGTTTCAAACCCTCATTTTTAGGAAAACCCTTGAAAATAAGACCTTCCTAGAAATGATTGAAAATGATTTTGATAGGATTATTCGACTTCATGATCACATTGGTCAAGTCAAAATCACCAAAAAGTTTGTTTTACTCTGGTGGGTCTATTTTCATTTTTTAGGAAGAAAGTTAGGAGCTCCGCAGCCATTAATGGCAGAATGGCAAGTACCAAGTGCCGAAAGCTAAGCCTCAAAAGCTTCGATGAAGAATCTATGGCGGAAATGCTAAAAAAGATGCTCCGCAATGGAGGGGATTTTCAAAAGTGAAAATTGCTAAAAATTGGTGAAGTTTGGAGAATGCACGCCTTGCTACCAAGAGGAGGCTGGGCAGTCAAATGCCTTAGCCATTTTGCCAACACCTACACAGCATGGTGAAGGTGATTGCCAAGACGCACACATTCGCATCGTCAACGACAATGCTCGAATTAGTCAAGCTACATGGCGAACGTGAGACGTGAAGAGATGAAGATTTTTCAAAGGAATGATGAAACTGCAAGCTAAAAGCGCCCCTACTGGCTAGGGGCGCCCTTGGATTTAAGAGGTCAAATACAGTCATCAAATTCATTTGAAGCAGTCATCTTCTTCGTACTCTTGCTGGCTTTCAAACGAAACATTCAGCGAGATCATTTGATTCGGTGATCACCGACAAACGTCGACAGAGTATGGAGGTGTTGCAAGCAAGAAACATCCAAAATGGCAGTCTAACATGAAAAAGGCTCCCCTGCTGAAGAAAGGCACCCTTGAATAAGATGATGAAGATGTCAGTTCCTAAGAAAAGTGGTCTTTGTGAGATCTCTCCAGCTTCAATCCAACTTTGCAACGAACCTGTCAGATAACCTGCGAGACAAACAACAATTGTTGATCGTCAGAGCATGTGATTGAAGGATAAATCAGTGAGCTTCAAGGTAAAAGCACCCCTGCTGGCCAGGGGCGCCCTTCTTTTTGAGACACCTGATGAAAGAATCAACAATTGCTTTGTGTAAGGCATTTGTTCAACTCCCTCTCAGCCTCTCGATCAATCCAACAACACGTTCATTAGACTTGTTAGGCAGTTAGAAGCAATAATTAAGCAGAAAACGCCAGAGATGGAGACTAAATGAAGAACATTGGAAAATGTGCTAAGTGTCATGAAAGCGCCCCTGCTGAAGAAAGGCGCCCAGTCTTTTGGAGCCTTGGATTCAGTTTTCAGGCTTAACATCTCCCAGGCACATCTCTTCAACATGGTTCCAGCCCAACAATGAATCTATCAACAACTGCTCAAGATCAACTGAATGACTAGGAGCGAGGATCGAATAGAGGATCTTCACCATGGAAAAATAATAAAAAAAAGGTGTTAAAACTCAAGGACGCCTAAAAAGTCAAAGAGAGATTTGTTGACTTGAGTTAGAGATTTTGGAGGCATACTTGGCCAAAACGTCCCACAATCAGTGGAAATCAGCTTTTAGAACTCCAAATCAGGCCAAATCAGTCTTCAATCATGAGTTGGCGCCCATACTTGATGCATTTCAACTTCAATCACTATGTATCAAGCTTGGACATCATTATTCATTGTTTGTCTTTGCAGGTTGGAGCTCAAGAACAGTCATTTTCTCTCCAAGATGTCTTTTCAAGATCCGACAGAGGGGTTTTCACCGTTCATATTTTTGAAGATTAGTTGCACAAAAGGACAATTTATCAGAGGTTGCATCAAAAGGCATAAATTTTCCAGAAAGACAGTTGATAACTTCCAATGTTCTTCTTGTCTTTTTCCTCTTTTCTTGTCTTAGATCTTCTTGCATGTCCAAGAAAACGACAGATATTCACAAATCTGGTCTTTTGGGTATGGTTAGCATAGCATATTCAACAAAACCCACGTGCTAGATTTTACCAGAAAAAGTTGCCTTGCTGCCCCTATTTTTTTAGGGTTTTCGGAAAAAGGTCACAATTTCAAAAATCAGATGAACTGGGTTTGTTCAGCTTTGAAGCGCCAACAATACCCATGTGTCAGATTTTTCCAGGAAAAATAAGCCTCTGCTGCCTCTGAAACCTCTGCCCAAAGGGCTCTTGCATGTACGAGGAAAAGTGATTTTTTGGGATTTATGACGTTCTGGGTCCATTTAGAAAATTATTCTAAGTAAAACCCATGTTTCAGATTTTTTTCATAAAAATTACCCCTTGGCAAGCTATTTTTAGCAGTTGTAGAAAAAGTTCTCTGAACATATCCATGTTTATAGTCAACAGTCGAGTTATTTAGAATACAGTACTCTCAAGTTGAAATCAAGACCAAAATGGTCCTACTTCACTACTTTCTAAAAACACTCGACACGAAAATGCATCAAGTGAAACCTATAGTCAAGATGGATGCCTTGGAAGGCGTACATGACATCACCGTTCAATGGATAGCCAAATACGGAAGGTAGTCATTCTAAACACAGAGCTGCCACCAGTTACTCCCACACTACCTTCCACATTCCATGTCACCAAGCTGGATGACGCAACTGCAAAGATCGAATATCAAAAGCAGTTTGTAAAAGGCAGAAGAAGTCAATACCTGGTTAGAAGAACTGTTGACTGGAGGTGGTGAGATGTAAAGCACCCACAAATGACGTCCTACCCTCCAGAATAGCATTAATGGTGACTGAAGTTAACTTGATGCCCTTTTCCAAGTTAACTCTTGTTGATGTGATTTTTGTGACCGCACCAACACAGAATAAAGTTTCCCAACGGATACTCTATTGTAACGACCCCCTTCTTGCGTAAATTAAAATTTTTCCAATTCTCACTTTAAACATGTAAAGGTAACAAGTAACAAAGATAATACAATAAAGTTCTTCCTTTCTTTATTGATAAATACGTACAAGTTACAATATGTTTCCTCATGAATTTCACTTTCATTGCAAATATAATTCAGAGTTCAAAAGTAATACAGTTACATACATAGCTTGTAAGCTTTTGCACAAATAGAAGTAAGAAGGTCCAGGAGTCCTTCCTTTCAAATCTTGGTACATTGGCCGCTTGCTGTGGAGGAGAAACATCACTCGGGCGCTTTTCCGCCAACCACGGACTTATAATGCGGTCCCCCGCACACCTATCGTTAGATAGATGGCCCTCCCTTCGAAGAAGTGATTGGTAGGGTATCCTTTAACGATTACCAACTGAGCATAGTGCTGTGTCCTACACAACTAGAACCTTGCTATTTCACAATCTCGATCTAGTACTCGGATCACAATGAACTGACAGTGTAGTCTCAACTATCTCACACCTAGGTGGATGTCGTACCTTTCACTACTTTGGCCAAAGTATTCTCATTCAGTACTTCGAATGAAGGTCATCTATCATAAACACTACTTAGGGCCGATTTGACTTGAGGCTTCCTTACTCTATGCATAGGTTTTGTCCTTCAATGGATGAATCTGTCACCCCAGACATCCTACAATCATACGAACCTACTAGAAATGAAACAGTCTACAAGTGTCTTATATCAATCCTCCTAATTAGGAAATCTTTATCCTAAGAGTACTTAGCTTGTCTCAGTTATCCTAATAACTTAAGCTAAAAGACTTTACTTGATTCTGCCATCATTTCAATCCTAGTAGATAATAAGTACATCTACGTATTCTCCATATACAGAGATCATACACAACATGCAATAACCATTCAAAATGCAAATAAATCCTTCCCTTTTATCTTTTTCCATTATTTCTTTTTAATGCAAGATAAATAATCTAATCCCTTAAGCTTTTTACCCAAATAATCCCTTTTTTCACAATTCCCCCTAATCATTGAATCCTTTACACATTTTCTCCTTTAATGCATTGCTTTAATTATTCATCAAATTAGTTCTTTCCTATTAGAGCTAATTGAAAGCAACAATCACAAGATGCAAAAGGAAACAACACTTTAATAAAAGTTTATATACTAGGAAGATTCATGCCTAATTTTAAAGCTCCTTTTCCCAACACAGCTCTCCCTGACACTTCTTCAGCAAACTTCCAGAATTCCAAATAAAAACGGCTTCTTTGCTAGTTCCTCAAATTATGGAGACCTTTCAAAACACTCCTCACAATTTTCACTCCTCTAATTAAAGGTTATTTCATCTATGGCTTCACTCCACTCAAATCTTAAAAAGGAGATTTAACACTGTAACATGATATTGACTGGTAAAAACTCACTGTATTTCTTTCACTTAGCATACAGGAAATGCAACAAATAGGGAAAACACAGCAACTTAAAAGAATAGATATGGGAACTCTCAAGAGGTTGTGAAACTCGTATTCAGCAAGAGGTCTGTAGAAAATAATGAAATGGCGTCAATATACTAAACTCAAATTGCTCAATGTGTGTATCCTCAATGAATGGAAGGGCGTGTATATATATAGGCCCGAAATTGCAACAGTTTCCACTTAAGAAGGCATGCGGATTGACAACAAGTCTCAAGAATTAGTCAAAATGATACTTGGCAAGTTTCTAAATTGTTAATCATCAAAAAAGGAGGTGAATCGACTTCCTTTAAAGCTAGCAAATTAAGAATTTTTCAACTCTCACATGGCGGATTTGACAGCTCAAGGCGTTTTCAGTTTTTTAGGTTATTTTGTTGCAATAAATCTGGAAGTTTGATCCAGATGAAAAGGTCAAGTTTCAAACGTTCCCACGTTGCCATTTTGTGGCCTTAAGATCAACATTTGCACCATTCAAGGTCCAGTTCTCCATCCGTGCGCTTCAGACGCGTTTTTCTCCAAGCGCGTGACTTTCACAGGCAGCTTTTCATGAACTTTTCAAAATAAATCGTATTTTCCTCTTTTCCAAATGTTCATTAAAAACAATTTCGACTTTTCACTATATAAAGTATTTAATATTTCAAATATTTATCTCTCTTAATATATTTCGATTTCCCATGGATCATAATATTTAACATTGATTTCAAAATCAAATATTTCCTTTTTAAAATCTTCAAATGTAAAAATATATAGTAAAAATCGTTTTATAAATTTACCAAGGCACTTTAAAATTCAATTTCCAAAATTACTCAAGGTAATATAAAATTGACTTCCTAAATCACTTTAGGCAATAATAAATATTCATATATATTTAATATATATTTATATATTTTTATTATAGATTTATTTACTCCATAATATATGAATATATATATATTTAAATATTAGCATTTAAATATATTTATATATATTTAAGTAAAACTATAATATAAAATATATACGTATATATTATTAAATATATAAACATTTAAATATTTACACTTATACGTATTAATTGTTACATATGTATATTGTGAGCTAGTCAGCATACTTGCAATATACATGCATACGTATTCGTGTAAATATGATTGTATGTAAATTCCAATCAAATATTACTATTAACATCCTTATTCCTAGGCTATAGGTAATGTGGGTATATATATATGTATATCACTGTACGCAGTGTACACGTAAATGTATGTATACCATGTCGACACGTACGTATGGGCATATCCATCTGCCGAACATACGTATTTATTGACATGTATATACATACTCACTTGACCTATTAACATATATCCATTCACGTTTTCCATATCATGGTCAAAGCATAGTAAGTTAGACAAATGAGTAATCATCACTTTTCAAAGCATAAAGAAGTAAACATAACTCCTAAAGCCTAAGGATGACTTATCTAAACCAACATAAATGACTTGGTTTCTTAGAGACTATACTGACGTGTGTGTATGCTCATTTGGTACTCGTTACTGCTTACCCGATCAAGTTCCTCCCTGAGTGATATTTCTCCTCTGCCTGGAGGATTGGTCCTCTTTCCTGCACACTGTGACACAACAACAGGAGTCATATGCTCAAAACGAAGCAGAATACATGAAACATTTCAAAAGTTAGATTCTTCATAAATCAATAACCTTCTATTCTCCTTTATGCAGTATTTCACCAAGAATAACATCAAATGAAACATCATTCATATTGAAAACAAGGTACAAGCATCATTAATTCACCTCTAGAATTCACATTTACTCTACCTAGTGATGGTAAATTGTAACGTCACAATTTGGGATGTAACATCTATCCTCTCTTGAACAAAGTATTCAGCATGCTAAGATTGCGAGCGAGTTCATGCTTTCAACTCCAAGGTTCTGATAATGTAATAGAATACCCTTAGTTGGTTCGTTGTGATTTTGCTGGTATCACGAGGGGACTTACACAATTGTTCGACAGCTGATAGCAAACAGCAGATTAAGGGTTTCATGTGGTTCGAATGATTTGGCAAGTGAGCACAAGTTTCCTAATTCTAACCAGAAATGAATTGAATTTAAAATGAGTGTAGGGGTAAGAAGGTTCTAATCTACTCTAAGGTATGGAACACGGCGATCAATTCTTGTAGACTTCAACCAAGCCTTGCTTTGCCTCGCTTTGGACAGCTTCCACAAAACCGGTGCAATCTTCAGAGGAGTAGCAAAAGGTGTTCAAATTATAACTCAACATGCAAGTACCATCAAGACGATGCATACAAAGTTCAAACACGTGAATCACAATCGAAGTTAAGTTTGAAAAGTAATCCAGTTGACCACGCAGGGCGAACCCACCGTCAGCGAGCCCGCTAGTGGTATGGACAAGCAAAGTCTTGCTCAAATCGAGCACCACATTCCACAATTACTAAGTACTTGCATGAAATGAAATCTACTTTACTTTAAGCTACTTCAAGATGCTACGTGAATTGGAAGGATGAAGAAGCCTCGACAACTACTCATAACAAAGAAGAAATCACCATCAATGAAAAATTCTTTTATTATGAAAGCATTCACGACAACTTCTTACAAAGTATTCAAAGGGAAGACTTTCCTTCCTTTTCAATCTAAACTATACTATCAAACTATTCTACTTTCTATTCTATCAATTTCTCTCTATTCCTTCTCTACTATTCTAACTCTACTGAGTACAAATGAGGGGGACTCCCCCTTTATATAGCTGGCCAAGTCTAATGGACGGCTCAGATTACAATCGGCTGGATAGCCTAGATCGTGCCACCTCAGCCCTAAACAAGATTCACCCTAAAAACCGCCACAAAGAGGAGTGGGGCAATAAATGAGCAATTAATGGCCACCATCTTCTAAAAGGCTCTTGTTCATAGATGCGTTCATACTGCTCCAACCTCTTGGACCAGTATGGCAGGCACATTCTCGATCTGCAACTTCAAGGCTGTAACTTTTTAACTTGTTTGACAACACTCGAGCCTTCATCTTTTCCTTCATTCTGAACTTGGAAGACTCTCTTGTCTTGGATTCAATTGTTCACGCTTTGCATTCGCCTGATTGCGTTTGGTGCATATTGGGTCTTTAGGGAGAAATTCCAACACTTAGCCATTTCTTCCAAGTACTTGTTTCACGATTCCATCATCTTGGACTATTTACTTCACCACTGCCTGGTCTCGATGTTCCTCCTGCAAAACAAGCCAAGAGGAGAGCATTAGGACACTTCATAACATAAATTTACCTCACTCCGATGTTCGAGTGGTCTCTTCATCTGATAGGGTTCATCCTTTTTCTCTAGCCAACTTTACTTTCTTCATGATCTGTAGGCCGAGGCATATAACACCTGTGCATCAAATGCCTTAGACAAATTTCGTCCTTCTCAAGGGCGTGCTATCTTTTGAAAGTGTTAGCTTCAACTACATCATCTTCAAGGAATTCACTTCACCAGCTGAAGCCCTGATACTCAATTTTATTCATCTCTGGCTCAAGAAGATTATCTTCACGGAGAATTTGAGCAAATTCACCTAGGCAATCCATTTCAAATTCATCATCTGAAGCATTTTTCCTTCGAAAACACATTTTATTCATTTTGCCTTAGAAAAGTTTAAATTTTCCTTAGGAAAATTCATTATTTCAAGTGCTGATCAAATTCTCCATCTCGAAAGCTTTGGTGAAGTGCAGAAGATACTAAAATCCATTCCTTGTCGACAATCTTCAATACCTAGAAGAAAATTTTCTTCAGAACGCATCGAATTCATGGGTATACAACGAACGGGTTCATTTAATTTTTTTGAATTTTTAAACCTTAGAAAAATAATTTTCCATCAATTTATTCCAGTTCTTCATTCTTGTGAGTATTTTGTTGCTCTGACTTGAAAATTTTGATCAACCTCGCGGAGCTGGCATCCTCTGACTTCTTCTTGCAAATTTATTCATGTCTTAACCAATTTCATCACCCTCTATCAGACTTAGGCGTTTTTCCTAGAGGATGAAATATTGTGACTTAGAAATTTTTTAAATCACTTAGCACATTTTGAGTTTTGCCTTAGAAAATTCCCAATTCACCCATCTTCAATCACTATGCCTGTGAAGAATTTTTTTTTTATATCAACTCACTTAGAAAAAATTCCTTTTAAATACCTTGAGCGCATTTCACATGTCATGGAGAATATGTTTTCAATTTCAATGCCTAGCATATTTATCTCCCCTTGGGCGCATTTCACATAGGCAAGAGGATTGTACCATGCCAAGGCAACTTTATCAACTTCACCTCCACTTTTCACATCAAATTCATTCTTTACTTGGCGCATTCAAAGGGGGTAGAGGAAAGTCAACATTTTGTTGTCTTCTTCTTAGCTTGCATGGGCGCATATCACATGTTCAAGAGGATTAAATTTTGTCTTTTCTTGGCTGAAGTGAGGGCGCATTTGGCATGGTGAAGAGGATTTTGACTTTCAATGCCCTTGACTCTTCCTTGAATGTAAACATTTTGTCTTCACATGCCATTATTTGGGCGCATTTTACACATAGAGGAGGATGAACATTATAACGCCTTTTGACCTCTTTGACTTCCTTTAAACATGGCGCATTTGAGGGGGTGAGAGGGATGGGCGCATTTTGCTAGTAGTGGAGGATAAGCTTCCAACGCCCTTTGACCTTCTTTGACTCCTTGCACATGGGCGCATTTCCTACCTAGAGGAGGATGGGTGCATATGGCATAGGGAGGTGGATAAAACACCAACACTTAGAAACTTTTTCATCTCATGCTTGAAGAGGGCGCATTTTGAGGTGGCAGGAGGATGAAACTTTAGCACTTAGAAATTTTTATGCTTCTTCATCCTTCTTTGGGCGCATTTGGAGGTGGCAGGAGGACAAAGTTCCAGACTTAGAATTTTTTCATCAACCTTCCAGCTTGAGGGCGCATTTGGAGGTGTGAGCAGGGTGAACTCATGCCTTAGAAATTTTCTTAACCTCTGCACCTTGCATGGGCGCATTTGAGGGTATGAGGTGGATGAAATCTAGACTTAGACAATTTTATCTCCATCAAACTTCATTTCTCTTTGAGGGCGCATTTGGAGGTGGCAGGTGGACAAACTTCATCACTTAGCCATTTTTCCTTCCTTTTGCCAGCTTTTCCATATCCTGCCATTTATAGTAAGTCCTTTGATTTCCATACTTCTGAAGCTCAGAACGATTTGAAATTTTATGCCCAGGACCTTCATAACCTTGTTAGCCTGTTCATACTGCCATCCTGAGCTGACCTGCTATTTTTAGCCCATTTTTGAAGGTGATTTGCTATTTATAGTAACTGCCTGTTTCTGAGACCTCCACAACTCCGTTTGACTAGAAATTCGAATGACGTGCTCCTCATCGGGTGACCTGCCCGTTCACACTGGCGCTTGCTGCTGGTTTACTATTTTTAGCCAGTTTCTGGAATGCCTTACTATAAATAGTAAGTGCTCCGATTGCCTTCAAATTTTACCGGTGGATAGCTTGAAAGATGCTGATCGTAGTGGGATACACCGATTTTCAGAAATTCTCACTTTTTACCCCTCATTTTGGGTCCCGAAGCTGGAAACCCTAATTTGACTTGCATGTATATCAAACGACCTCCGTTTGACCTCATTTCAGTTGCACTTCGTCCTGTTCGTGGTTCTGATGTGCTGGGAGAGAGCTGCCGGAATGGAACTGCTAAAAATAGTAAGTCACTGAATATTGATCATCTTGCTTTGCATGTCACACCACCGCGAAGCTCTCGAAAAACCCACAAAGAATATGCTGACATGCACTGAAAACCCTGACATGCAAACCCTAAAAATAGCCCCTGAAGGCTGAACTCTTGAAAGTCATTATCTCACTTTGCATGTTATATCACTGCGTACGTTTCAAAAAACCTAGAAGGAATCTCTAGACATGCATTGAAAAACTTCGCATATAAACCCTAAAATTTGCTCCGGAAGCTGAACTTGCTAAAAATAGAAAGTTGTCTGTTTCAGCTCAAAATTTGTAGAGTAGTTTGATGTGTTTTGGATGCAGTGTGACGATCCAAACTTCAAAAGTGCTGAGAGAACGCCTCGAATTGCACACTCACTAAAAATAGTAAGTTACTAGAATTCGATGAAATTTCAGTGGAAACTTGCTGAAAGCACACTGACAACAACGTTAGTCTTAATTTTCAATTTATTCACTTCACTTGACCTCAGATTGACCAGAAAAGTACAAACCCTAATTTTCAGACTTAGCCAAAATTTCACGTTCAAGCGGGCACATCCCCGGAAAGCGGACAGTAGAAAGATCAGAAAGAGAGAGAGAGACAAAACCAAAGCCAAAAGACCAGAATGGAGCAAAAAGATAGGGGGTCCCCATCTTAAATGGGGTGATGTGTGAAAAGGTCACAACAACTCCAAGTCCCATAGATCATGCATGTCAGATCCCATTAATTGTGGATGTCTATTTTGACTTCCATGATTTGTGGATCTCAGATCTCCACTAAATGTGGATGTCTATTTTGACTTCCACTATTTGTGGATCTCAAATCTCCACTAAATGTGGATGTCTATTTTGGAGACACTTTTTTGTAATTAAAGTTCACTTATAGTTTAGTTTCAGTCAACCAAAGTAGACTTCCGGTTGACTCTTTGTTTAGTTTCAGTTAACTGAAGTAGATTTCCAGTTAACTGTTTGCTCACCTACTTTTAGACATAGGAATAAATCTTGCTGATTGATTGGCAAGAACTAATTGTTAACTCAGGGAGACTTAGGGTTGCCTACTCCTTTGAGTTCTATAAATAAGTGCCTTGGGCTCATTATTTGTTAACCTTTACTTACTATGCAAAATTGCTGCGCCATTGTTGCCAACAAGTTTGAAAGTGATTATTTGTTCACTCTTGGATGAGAGTTAATTGGTTGATCGTAATTGTGCATGATTTTGTGCCTTTGATGTCCCAATCTTTGTAATTCGTTCAGAAAGCTTGAAGAAGGAAATCAAAGGGCACATGCAATTTGATCTAAAGATTTGAGTTCTTCCAAATGTCTTGTGTTTATAGCTTATTGTTTCAATCTCTTCCTTGGACAGGGGTTCCTCCTTGGATATTTTGTCATCGATAGTTATCGTTTGATGTTGTTAAATGATCTAGATTTCACCTTATACTTCGGATAGGGGTTCCTCCTCCTTAGCAATCTTGATATCCATATCATCGTACCTTGTTTCTAGTGAGTTGTTTCCCAGCCTATACCTCGGACAAGGGTTCCTCCTCCTTGGCAGGTCTTAGATCCAACTTACCATAACGAGTGTTCGCTTGCATAAAACCTTATCCCAGCGTATATCCGAGAGTTCAGAGCCTCGGCCATATTCTAAGGAGATGGCAGATTCAAGTGATCCAACCATCCATTCCTGCTCCTATACCCTCATGCTTTGTTTATCTTGTGGAAATAGGATAGATTAAAAGCTAGTTTAGTTGTAGCTAAGATCTGCAGAAACCAGAGAAAAGCTTAGCTACGACGCATTGTGTTTGTGCACCCTTGTGTCGTGTTGCTGAGTAAAAAAGATAGGAACCTTAGTACTTTTTTAGGCATAATATTAGCAAAGAGGGATCTTCCTCTCTATAATCCGAAGGAGCAATACTATAACACTTGCAATAGCTAACCGTTTCCAATAAGCACTCCAGAGGTGCTAATTGAAATGCCAACAAAATATAATTCATATGATCAAAAGTTATATAATGAATATCTTATCTATTTAAACCATGTAAAAATACATAACTATTTCAAAACTATATAAACTACACAATATCCATAATGCATAGTGGAAGTTTAATCATAATAGGACTTGGATGAGAAACATGATAAGTCTGCCTGAAGCTATCCATGCTAAGCCCAAGAGAAGATATACCATCCCTCTTGGCCCCATGTGGCAGACACGCGGGCATCCAACATGGGGTGGCGTACTTAGTGTGTAAACTTGTACCTGTTTTCCCTATCCATGCTGCCTTATCCATCCTTCTTATGATTGAGACTCCTTGAATCCTTCCCAACAACCAATACATGTAGAGATTGGGGAAAAAGCTACCATAGGAGGCTTGTAGATTCCTCTTTCTAAGCCCAAGGGCAGACACTCACCCCCTTGGACCCAAGTGGTAGACACACGGGCATCCAACATGGAGTGGTGTACTTAGAAAGAAATCTAGTACCTACTCACCCTACTCGTACTTCCCCTACTCCTCCTTACTGGTTGCTTGTTGAGAATTACAAACACTAAATATATCCAGATTCATAGAGATTATACGATAATAAATATATCATTATACACAATAATCATGATAGAGCATACCGCAATGCTTGCTAAATTAAGATTGCTATATTTTGGATGTAAATATATTAGCAAATGCTGACTTTTTCCCTTGTCTGAGTGCAGATAATGATGTTTGATCTGCTCCCATTGTCTTACTTGTTTGATTTGTTTTGAATATCCAATTTAAGTTATTGCTTTCCTGATTGCAGATGTATTTCTAAATATCATTCCTTCCTTTCCTGATTTTGGAAGTATGCCTCCTTTATATCCTCATGGTGGGAATAGACACAATTATTCATTATGCTCCTCCCTTGGTAAGGGACAACTTCCTCTTAGATTAATCGCTTCCCTTAATATTCTAATCACTACCTTTTCTTTGCACTTTTTCAACATAAATGGGGTGCTCCATTTTAAGGTAGTCGACCACCTTTAAATTATATTTGCCATCTTTTGTTAACATTTCTTAATCTCCATCGTATGAACCTCAATTGCTGCCTTTCTCCTTTAATCTTTATAACATAATCACTATATTAGTTAATATCCTTTATTGCCAAGTGGGATGACTTCTTTAAAGGTATTGACCATGTTAAACACAACTTCTTGGGAATTAATTAGCTTGGTCATGTATTTTTATTGCTGCAATTTCCTTAAGTGTAAGGAAAAGTCGGGGGCATGACAGTAGTTCAATGGAGGCTTGATGGTCCAATATGTGCATTAAGCCCTATAGTAGAAGTTTGTATTTGGTGGGAGGAATGGAGATATGATCCTTTTACTTGTTGGGGGTCTTGTGATAGTAATGCACTCTTTCATTGTGCCTACAAGAACTTTGCTGCCGATGTAAGGAGAGAGCCATTAATATATGGAGGGTCTTGATGCAAGTGAAAGTGCATTTGTTGGAATAGCAGGGTATCTCCTGCCCTCATCCCGTGCCATTGGTAAAGCATAATTTTCGACGTGTGGGTAAATGAGGTGAAGCTCTGTCACCTATTGAGGCCGATGGGTGAGGAGATGTCCGATGTAGAGGGTTTAATGTAGTCCCAACCATGGATGTTAGGGAAGCATTAACGTATGTGGGAGGTCCATGAAGCATAAGCCAACTTGTAGTAGCCCAAACATCTTTTGGTCTATCATTCGCCAAGAGCCCAAAAGTGTTGTTCGATGTAGAGGGTTTAATGTAGTCCCAACCATGGATGTTAGGGAAGCATTAACGTATATTGGAGGTCCATGAAGCATAAGCCAACTTGTAGTGGCCCAAACATCTTTTGGTCTATCATTCGCCAAGAGCCCAAAAGCATTATAAGGTGTGTCCTTTGTATTTGTCAGGGGTAGGAAGATTGTAATACTTACTCCTCTTGGCCCGATAGTAGTTGAAGGAATTATCAAAGGGATAATATTAAAACCATGATACCAATAAAAGTTTTGCGAATAATAATGCCTTTGTTTCATTATATTATTAAGTATTTTGAGGCACATGAAATTAGATGTGGTATTTGGTACAATGGTTAAAGGCATGATATCTATATTCTGCTCCATGAGGAATTAATGGCATGTTCTTCATGGTTGTTATACTCAGGTTGGGCTTGCAATGGTGAGTGTAGTGAGTCCGTGGGTGTTTTGGACCCCTTGTGAATTGTGAAGGAGCAAGGGTTTGCCATTTTTGATACCAATTGCTTGTGATGAATTTGAGAGGGCCTTCAATGTGCAAATTTTCTATCGATAAAAGGTTTAATGGTAATCGACAATGAATTTGTTAACACTATGGGATTGTTAAAATGTATGAGGGTTTGATCCATATCAGAAGGGATGCCAATAAAATGAAATGGCTTGAGTATTTCAAATGGGGCATTGGATAAGTGAAAGGGGATCCATTAAATGAAAATAGGGCATATTAAATGCATTGGGTGCCAAATAAAATGGCTTTATTCTCTTTTCCTTCCCTAACTCGCCATAAATGCAGGGGATCTCTCCTAGCTACCTGTTGTGACCTATTTCACACATCGCCCCATTGCAAATGGGGACCCTTGGTGGTTTGATTTTAGGGTTTAGCTTTGAGTTGCAATTTCATAAGCTCTGTTGCTTCGGGAGTTTCAAGTTAGAGTTTGGAGTCATCACCCGAGCCAAGTAGAGAATTCAAGCCTGAAACTGTGCTTAGACGTCATAGAAGTGCTTAGAAGACTCGAAAGACGAGGATCCCCTGTGCTTTGAGTCAATTCTGACACTTACTATTTTTTAGGGATTTTGCTTTTTTGCTTTTTGCTTTTTTCATTTTTGGCACTTTTGGACCAATCTAGGATTTACTATTTTTAGAAAGCTGCTTTTTTTGCTTTTTCTATTTTTAGTAAGTTTCTATTTTTAGAAAGTGCTAGGTCTTGTAATGGAGTCAACGTTTCCACCTTTAGATTGAAAAAGCATTGAAAAATCAACAAAAATCTGAAAAGATCAGAAAAATCAAGAAAATCAATTAAAAAGCAACTAAAAATCAGGCCTTTAGAACAAAAATCAATCAAAAAGCATGCAAAAATAAGCAAAAATCAGGTGAAAAGCATGCAAAACTCATCAAAAGGCAATGAAAATCACGAAAAATCAAGGCATATGGCGAGGGTTTGATGATCCAGAAGGAGACAATCATGAAATTCATGGCTGAAATGGCATAAGTCTAAAGAGGTGCGCCCAAGGATGATGTCTGATGAGCTTTCAAGTCCGCCATGAAGATGGAGCAATGAGAATGGCAAAGATGATTCCAAGTCCGCCATGGAAGTGGAAAGTATTTCTTGAAGTCCGCCCAGCAACATGGAAAGAATTTCTTGAAGTCCGCCCTCACATTGAATAGGAAATGGCAAGACTAGAAGAAAGTCCGCCAGCACTTGGAAGGAGAAATGGAAAAGCATCTTGGAAGTCTGCCCTACCGTGCACCTTGGAAATGGAAGGAAGCTAGGAAGTCTGCCCTATCCATGGAAAGAAACCTTGAAAGTCCGCCATCACCTTGAATGGGAAATGGCAAGCTTATTGGAAAGTCCGCCATGCCAAAAGGCAACATGGAAAGAAGTCACCAAAGTCCACCCTACCTTGGAAATATTTGGAAAGACACTAAGAAAGTCCGCCTAGGCACTGGAGAGGGTATGGCATGAAGTTTGCAAAGTCTGACTTGGCTAGAAGAAGCATGTCTAAAGCACTATAAAGTCCGCCCTTGAGTCTAATTGAAAATATCTAAGGCATGAAGTGCCTAAAGTAATGTCCAAGCCAAGAAGTCCGACCTTGCCAAGTATAATGTGTCCAAACTTTGAGTAAAGTTCGAACTTGGAAGGAAAAAGAAATAAAAATCCATGGAGTTGAACAAAATTTGACAAAATAAACAAAAAATACATGGATAAATTAAAATATTAAAGGTTGAAAAAGCGAAAATTCATATATTAAACCTTTAATTATTTTCAACACTTAGGAGAATTCAAGCTCCAAAGGGAAAACCTAAAGATTTTGGATAAAGATGAAGATGGCGCCTGAAGAAAATTAGAAACTTGCCTTGATAAACAAGAGAAAACAAGTCTAAGTTCGATGAACTTAAGAAATTGCTAAAAAAGATCGAGCTTCTCAACTTTATAATGAGTTTCAACAAGTCGTTTTCACAAGTTCGATTTGAGAAGAAGTTAAGCTCTCTCCAATTCACGAGAGATAGAAATTTTGTGAGATAAATTTTTTGAGAGAGATATTATGAGAGATAGAAATTTTGGAGGTTGAGTGGTTTTACAAGGCGAAGAACAGAGGAAAAAGTAAAATTCTGAGTTGAAGATCGAAATTTTCAAAGGGATAGCTTGCTTTTTCGACAACAAAGATAGAATTTTCAAAATTCAAAGCTGAATTGCCATCCAAAGAGTATAATTCCAAAATTTAGAGTTTGATGGAATTCTTTACTTCTGTCTTTATTTATCCTCACAAAAAATTACTAAGTGTTTTTACTTCCAGCTTGATTTTTCGTAGAACCTAACCTTCAACAGGTTGAAAGTTAGAATTTTCAGGGAGAAAATTTAAAGAAAATCATAATTAAAAGTTTTAAAATTAATATATTTTCTTTTCTCACAGGTTGATGACCACCCCTGGAGAATCTTCGAAGAAAGCACAAATGAAGTTCGCGAGCAAAGGAGTTCAACAAGAATCAAAGATTAACTCCAAATGGAAGAACATCACGGATACAGACCTTGGACACATGGACTTCGAGGAATTCAAAAAGAGGATGTATGGACTAAATGGACTCCTGCCAAGAGCAATTGCCCGCCGGATGATGCGGAATGGAATTGTTCAAGCTGCTGGATTTCCTCCGGCAGTCGAGTGTGCTGAGTTGATGGTCGAATGCGCCAGGCATTACAATCCACAAGAAAGACAGATCATTGCTCCCGATGGAAGGATTTTGGCACATCTCGGAGAGTCGACTATCCAGGAAGCATTCAACATTCCTAACTACAATAGGACTTCATATAAGACTAAGGAAGATGCAAGGAGAATTTTTGAAGACCGGATAGATTAGTGTGCAACCGTCATCAACAAAACATGGTTGGAAAAGCCAAGGGCTTCTGTAAAGAAGATGCCAAAGAAATTGCACCGAACAGACTTCAAAGAAGACTACGGTGATATAATCTTGCTTTTAAACAAGATAATGGGCAATCTTCAAGGCGCGCCATTCGAAACATGGATGTACTTTTTCATTGACGAGATCACCTCAAGAGTTAGAATGTTCAACTGGTCGAGGATGATCTGTGACAACATCCATGAGCAGTTGATGAACTTGGAGAGGACTAAATCGTTCTATATGAGTTCCTATGTCATCTATCTATTGGCAAGGGCCTATAGATATTCAGAATTAATATGCAAAGGCATTGTAGGCAATAGAGAAAACGAATTCAAAGTATATGAATGCTACCCCCAATTGTAGTTATCCTCCAAATCTCATTTCAGAAGAGCACATGATGCATTCCTGATGTACATCACGAGGATATTGCAAGGAGGAACGCATCAAAGGATGACTCATGAAGCTAAGAGCCTTATCAGCAAATACGGATCCTGGTACATCCAGTTTCTGAGATTCACTTACATTAGAATTCAGGGATTCATTGGAAACCCTTTCAAGCTTCCAATTTATCCCACCGTGGAATGATTCTGCTTGAGGTTCTTAGACAACTTGAAACTTCTCAAAACTTCCAGAGAGTAAAGAGCAAAGCAGCCATCACTTTTCCATTCTTTATTGGAAATATGGAAGAATCTTGCCCGTCGGCACAGGTAGCTGAAGGTTCCCGGCTAGAGATGCAATGGTATCCGTTCACGTCCTATCGGTCCAGAGCTAATTTCGACCCTCACCATCACATCGGGGCCGTGAATGGAGTAAAGTACAAACACAAGGTAGATCTAGAAGACTATTGGGCCAATGTTGCAGATGAATTTGATGTTAGAAAAAGATTATGGTCCAGACTGTCAGTTAGCTTAATTAGGACAATTGAGCTCTTCCATGTGCCGGATCAATTGGAAGATGATGGCGGGTATATGCAGCTAGGTTTTGATGAGAGTCGGCCTCTTCTCCCCATAAGATGGTCAGCACCAGAGCTTTTAGACTTAACCACCTTCATGAGACCAGTTGTCAAGTATTTGCAATGGTGGGTAGACCAGCAGATCAAAGAGTTGCGGAAAAAGAGTGTGCCTTTGACATACACTTTGATGACGAAGTAGAATCTTACTCCTCAAATGCTGGTGCGTCCCAAGGAGATGAGCCAAACGAGAGCATCAATCCCAAGAAGAGGAAGGAGGCAAAAGGAAAGGGGATTGCAGATGAAGAACCTACCAGAAAGAAGTAGAGATCAGAACCCCTTCATTCTGCTATGTCCTCCAACATAAATGAAATATTAGACATTGATGAGTCTTTGGGAGACATAAGGATTCCTTCTCCCATTCCCGTTCAACCAGAGGATGATGAGCCTCCATCTCCCACAGGCACCGAGATTCTGGAGTCTGACAATGAAGTTGATATTGTAGATAGTGAATTTGAAGAAGGAATGATTTCAGCCCTTAAAGGAATTCAAGAGATTCCGGGCGGACAAGATATCCAGGAAGAACAAGACACTGAGCAACCTACTATCCCCGGTTGGCTGATAGAGAGATTGAAGATAATGGAACAAGAAGAAGTTCCGGAAGAAGATGACATGGCTGATTTCTTGGCCAGATTGGAAGCAGTCAGTGTAAGGAAGCCTGCCAAAACGTTCTCCACTATCCAAAGAGACGAAGCCGGCCATCGTATAGTACAAATTGCTGTACTGACAGTTGATAAGTCTAGGGAGAATATTACTCCTTAGGAATATGCCATCACCACTGTCAACTTGAGCCCAACCATGAAAGGACAGGAAGTGGAAGACTTAGATAATTCAGTTGCTATTATCAAAGCAAGGCTGGAAAAGGAGGTAGCAAAGAAAAAGGAATACAAATGAGAGGTTGAACGACTAAGAGAGTATATTCAACATCTGACCAAGCCTCTCAATCAAACCAGCTCAGCGGCTCCTCCATTGATGAACACTTCCCAGGGGACTTTCGAAGAGGAGAATACTACGACCAAGGAGACCAAAGAATGGATAATCAGCAAAAGTGAAAAAGTGGCTATATTTGTAGGAAAACTAATGTTGGCATACGGGCAAACTTCCTCTTTTCTCTCAAGAATTACAACTTTAGCATAAATGTGGGATAATGCTTAGGATATCTGAGACAGAATCATTCCATGCCTCAAAGTGCTTAAAGGAGTTCTGAAGCAGGAACTAGTTGATGGAAAGGTGATTGCAGCAGGAGTAGCATATGACTTCAACAGCTGGTACATGGCATTGATTACACAGAATGAAGTCCTAGAGAAGGTAAAGGCTGATACTATCTGTTGACGTGGTTTTTGCGACTACACCAACATAGAATAAAGTCGCCAACGGCTACTCTATCCTCTCTTGAACAAAGTTTCGTGCATGCTAAGATTGCGAGATAGATCATGCATTTAACTCCAAGGTTCCTTTAATGCGAATAGACTCAGTTGGCTCAATGTGTTTTGCTGGTATTTCAAGGGGGACTTACCCAATTGTTCGGCAGCTGACAGCAGACAGCGGGCTAAGGGCTTTCATGTAATTCAAATGATTTGGCAAGTGAGCTCAAGTTTCCTAATTCTAACCAAAAATGAACTGAAATTAAAAGAGTGTAGGGCCTAAGAAGTTTATGTTCTACCTAAGGACGGAACGTGGGATCAATCTCAACAAACTTCAACCAGACTTTGCTTCGCCTCACTTTGGACAACTTACACAAAGTCGGTGCAATCTTCAAGGGAGTGACGAGAGGTTTTCAAATTATGACTCAACATGTAAGTACCATTAGAACGACGCATACAAGCACATGAATCACAATCGAAGTTAAATTCGCAATATTTCCAGTTGACCACACAAGGCGAACTTACCGTCAGCAAGCCGCTAGTGGTATGGATAAGATGAAGTTGTCTCAATTGACGCCACAAATCTAAAGCTAACGTTCACTTGCATGAAAATGAAAACTACTCTACTTTACGCTACTTGAAGTCGAAGGGATGAAGAAACCATGCTAGCTACTTATAACAAAGATGAATTCACCATTCAATGAAAGATCTTTTATTACAATAGTTTTTCGCAACAATCTCTTACAAAGTTTTCAAAGGAAAACTTTCCTTCTTCTTCAAACTACGCTATGCTAAGATATTACAACTAAAGTGCCTCTGCTCTACTCTCTACTCTGATCTCTAAGCTTTGCTTCTACTAAAATACAAATGAGGGGGACTCCCCCTTTTATAGATTGCCAAGTCCAATGGACGGCTCAGATTACAATCGGCTGGATGGCCCAGATTGTGCCACCTCAGCCCTAAACAAGATTCGGCCTAAAAACCGCCATAATGGAGAGTGGGGCAATAAATGAGCAATTAATGGCCACCATCTTCTAGAAGATTCCTGTTTGTAGACGCGTTCACACTGTTCTCGATCTTCTTCTTGACGTCGTTCTTCAACTTCTTCTTTGTCACTCGAGTTATACTAAGTCTCAACACTTAGCCATTTTTCGCAACCTTTCTTCCTTCGAGGTTGAAATGTCATCTTGAATCACTTGCTTCATTACTCCAAGTCATCACCGCCTGGTCTCGACGTTCCTCCTGCAAAACAAGCAAGGAGAAGGGTATTAGAAGAACACTTCATAATATAAATTCACTTTACTTACCAGGATTTTCATGTTTTGATCTCCAAGGGTTCATCGTTTTTCCTTAGCCAACTTTGCTTTCTTCATGATTTTCCAACATCTTGACTTCAACTGTTTCCCCTTTACTTTTCCAGCTGAGGTGTTTGCAATTTTGACCTCGCTCATCTCTGGCTCAGGAAAATTATCTTCACGAAGAACCTGAGCAAATTCACCTAGGCAGTTCCTTTCAAATTCATCGTCTGGAGTATTTTACCTTGAAAACACATTTTCTTCACTTTGCCTTAGAAAATTTTCAAATTTTCCCTTAGGAAAATTCATCAATTCGGTGCCCATCAAAATCTTTATCCTGAAAGCCTTGGCAAAGTGCAAAAGACTTTAAAATCAACTCCTTGTCGAAGATCTTAAATACCCAGAAGAAAATTTTCTTCAGAACGTGTAGAATTCATGGGTGCACAACGAACGGGTTCATTTAATTTTTTGAATTTTGAACCTTAGAAAATTAATTTTCAACAAAATTTAATCCATTCCTTCATCTCTGTGAGTGCTTCGTTGCTCTGACTTGAAGACTTTTAATTATCCTTGCGAAGCTGACACCTTCTCAACGTATCCACTGCCAATTTTATTGATATCCTGGCACATTTTAATACTCCTTCAAGTTGGGCGTATTTCTTTAAGGTGATAGTTAAATATCAATACTTAGAAAAAAGAATATTTCATCAACTTGCATGGGCGCTTATTCCTCTTCCAACATCTTTGGGCGCATACATGTTAAGGTGGACCCACTTCCAAGGCGTTGGGATATATGGCGCATTCAAAGGGTCTTAATGCCACTTGTCCTCTTCTTCATGCACACGCCTTGCATGGACATCTTTTGTCTTTATTCTCCTTTGCATGTATTCAACGCCTTGAATATTCTTCTCTGCATGGATGTGCTTTGTCCTTACATGCCTACATTTGGGCGCATATAGAGGAGTCTTCTTCTAATTTAGAATACTTTTCAACTCTTCTAGTCAAAGGCGCATTTCACCCTATATTCTTCAAGTACTCTTCCTCTTCTAGGCGCATTTGGGGTGTTGGACTTTCATTTTTAAGTACTTTGAGTATTTTCAATCACTTCTTCCATGATGGCGCAAATCATACCTTGAGCTTTCAATTTTCAACACTAGAAGAATCTTATCCTCTCCACTTAGCTTGGGACGCATCTTGACCTGTGAGCTTCAAGTTTACTTGCCTTAGGAAATTTTTAGTGCTCCTTCCAAGTCTAGGCGCATATCAAATGGTAAGCTTTCATTTTATACCTTGGGCGCATATAGAAGAGTCTTCTTCAAATTCAAAGACTTAGAATATTTTCAAGTCCCATATCTTGAAGTTAAGGCGCAAATGAGGCCCTGAGCTTCTATTTTAGCAAACCTAGAAGAATCTTTGACTTGGGGCGCATTTAAGAGGTCATGCTTTGAATTTGAAGACTTAGAATTTTTCCAACTTCCTTCACTTCAAGGGCACAAATCAATGGTCATGCTTTCACTTTGGACACTTAGAAACTTTTCTACCCATCTTTTCCAAGTGCGCATTTTACCCCTTGAACTTTGAGCCTGACGCCTTAGAATATTTTCCATCTTGATGTCTCCTTCTTGGGCGCATTTAGGGCCCTGTGCTTCATTTTTCCATGCCTTAGAGAATTTTTAAATTTTCATTCCTCATGGGCGCATTTTGATGGGGGAGCTTCCAGTTTTATTGCCTTAGAATATTTTCCCTCATGCTTCTAACTTAGGCGCATTTACTAGGGTTAGCTTTCAGTTTATAACACTTAGATTATTTTTGCCTCTTCAAGCTTGCAAGGGCGCCTATGTGATAGGGAACTTCAAATTTGCAAGACTTAGAATTTTTTTTGGAGTCTTCTTCAAAGTTAGGTGCATATCATACCCTGAACATCAAATTCCCATTCTTATTCTTTATAGGCGCATACAAGAGGGTGGTCTTTCACTTAGGGGCGCAAATAGCATGTTGAGCTTTTAATTTTATCAACTCTAAGCTCAAGGGCGCATTTTGATGGGTAAGGATCCAATTTTCCATACTTAGAGAGTTTTTTCACCCCTCCACTAGCCAAGGCGCAAATCAATGGTCATGCTTTCACTTTTATCAATTCCAAGTTCAAGGGCGCATTTTGACCCATGGGCTCTCATTTTTCTTACTTAGGCAATTTTCAAACTTCCTTACTCCACCTTGGGCGCATTTTGAGTAGGCAACTTCAAGTTTCTAACACTTAGAAGATTTTCACCCTCATTCTCTCCTCAAGGGCGCATTTGACCCCTTGTACTTTCAATTTAGCAATCTTAAACAAATTTCAAGGCCACCTCTTTGTCTTCTCAAGCTTGGGCGCATTTCCCTAGGCAAGCTTCCATTTTTCAATGCCTTAGTAGAATTTTCATCTGTCTTCAGCTTCTCAAGGTGAATTTTGACCTGTGAACTTCAAATTTCAAGTGCTTAGAGAATTTCCACCAACCTTCAGCTTTTAAAGGCGTTCTTCACTGGCTGGACTTGAAAATTTATCAATTTCAGTGAATTTTATGCTCTTTGCCTGATTTAGGGCAACTCGATCATGCTAACCCTAATTTGCTATTTTTAGAAAATTCTTCAAATTTTGTGCTTTGGATTGACTTTTGACTCCAGAAAGCCTGATATTGCTTTGTTCTGAACCTCAGGATGTGTTTGAGCTGCTGGTGCCCGATACCCGTATGTCTCTGCTATTTTTAGCAACCTGCTAAAAATAGTAAATGTTCAGAATAAGCTCAAATTTCATGTGCTGAGTGCCTAGAGTGTGGTGATCGTGGCTGGATTTTACATTTGCATGGCTGTCGTGTTATGCCCTTGATTTTAGGAAACCCTAATTCTTCTGCACCAGCCTGCTAAAAATAGTAAGTGTCCGATTTTCCATCCTCTGCAACTCCGTTTGATCTGAAATTCGCGCCATAGGGTCTTCATCACTTGCTCGACTTGTACCTGTTGATGCCTTGCGCTGACCTGCTATTTATAGCATGTTTCTGGAGGTGGCTTACTATTTATAGTAACTGCTTGCTTCTGAGACTTCCACAACTCCGTTTGACTTGAAATTCGAATATGGACTCCTCACCGCGTGACTCGCTGATGACGAAGCATCGTACTCTATTTTTAGCCGGTTTCGAGAATGACTTACTATAAATAGTAAAGTGCTTTCCGTTCAACCAAATTTTACCAACGGATAGCGAGAGATCGCGATGCGGTGGTATGCCGATTTTCGAAAGAGTCGGAGCTTTTGCGCCTCTTTTGGAGTCCACATTTGGAAACCCTAATTGGTCTTTACATCGTATCAAATTATTCTCCGTTTGTCCCGCATTTGTTGCATTCGCGATCGGTTGTGATTAAAGTGTTGGGGTATTTGTGAATATCACCGCTAAAATAGCAGGATTCTTCGGAAAGAGGTGATTATCTCTGTTGCATGTCATATCAGCCATGAAGCCCTCGAAAAACCACAAAGATTATCTTGATTTATGCAAAATGACGACATGCAAACCCAAAATAGCCGGAAGACTGAATTTTTGAAAGTCGTTATCTGCAAGCCTGCATGTCCTTTCTCCGAGTCTCGAAACCTGAAGGAATCTCGGACATCGCGGCTTAGAAAACTTTGCATCAGCCTGAAATTGGCTCGGTATTTGCGCTAAAAATAGTAAAGTTAATGCATTTCGGCTCAAATTCCACGATGGGATTTGCTGATATGATACGAATCTGATGTGGTATGAGATTTCAAATCTTAGATGGAGCCTTGAATTATACCTTAATAAAATAGTAAGTTGCCAGAATTTGACGAAACTTTAGTGGAAACCTGTTGGAAGCATACTGACAACAATGTTAATCTCAAATCTCAATTTATTCACCTCGTCTGACCACAAATTGGCTGAAAAGTTCAAAACCCTAATTTTCAGACTCGGCCAATTTCATGTTTAAACTCAATGGCGAGCATGTCCCCAGAAGGCAGACATCAGAAAAGAGAGAGAGAGAGAGAGAGAGAGAGAGAGAGAGAGAGAGAGACAAAAACCAAAGCCAAAAGACCAGAATGGAGCAAAAATTAGGGGTCCCCATCTAGAATGGGGCGATGTGTGAAAAGGTCACAACACTATTCGAGTTGAGGAAAGGACGAAGGAAATCCGAGAGAAAATTCTATCTATGGCTGCAGATGCACTTGAGAAGGACATTGTTCGGGCAAATAACATGCAGCTTGAAAACTTGAAGCACAAAGTTCAAGAAATCTTCTTCACCACCACTGGGCCAAACCTCAGACAAAATTTGACTAAGGCAGCTGAATTCCTATCCATCTGGCATGCCTTCCAATGACAGGAATCAGAGTGGGAAATTGCTTTTGCAGAATGTTCAGATGATTTGGATTTGCTAGATTACAAGGTCAATGTGTTGCCACTCTTCACGATTGAGGAGGTCAGCACAATAGTTTCCAGATTCATCCAATACAATGCCACCAAAGAGGATAAGGATGCGCCCCCTCAAGGATAGCTCTTCACACTAGTTCACTCGCTATTCGCTCACTGATCACTGATTGTATTCTGGGAAACCCTAATTAGGGTTACTATCTTTTAATCTCTGCCATTGATCTTGAATTAATCTTGGCCGTTTATTTCAGTTTCAAAACTCTATATAAACTCTTGTTTTTCCATTTCATTGCAATGGGAGAGAGACTTATGAAATTGTTGCTTAAGACTGCTTTGAGAATAAAAGTTCATATTGCATGAGTTGCTTTGAATCCTTCTATTGTCAAGTGGTTGCATGGTTCCATATTTTTCTTCCATATAGAGTAGATTAAAGTAGTATTTGATTTAAATGCATGTTAGATGAATGATAGATTGATAGTATAGATTGGTGGAACTTTCGCTCATACTTTCTTTGGATGGATGATTTTTGTTCAGTGCGTAAAGTTAGATTGAGCCTATAATGTGGATGCTTTAATGCTTGCTTTGAATAATATTGTTCTCTTGATGGTATAACTCATGGTAAAGAAATCTTAAGCACAAATCCTAGAAGATTGCACTTGCTTTGTGTAGTTGTCGTTATCGTGATGAAACAAAGTATTGTTCCTTAGTTTCACCTAATCTTATCGTCTCTTGATTTCATAGGAATAGTATAGGACTTCTAAACCCTCACCCTTTTTTCCTTTTTTTTGTAAAATCTCAAAATTGAAAATTCCCAAAAAAAATTATAGAGCATTCAACGTCAAATCAACCTAAGTCCTTACTTTTGAGTAATTTGCTGACATAGGTCCCTTTGTGTCAGTAGCATATCACAACACCCACAGAGCTTATCCACACCTGACTTAAGAAACATTGGAATTACCGTATGATCTTTCTTGCAATCTTAGCATACAAGGTAGTTTTTCAAGAGAGGATAGAGCATCTTTGGACTCTTTATTCTAGAGTGTTCCGTGTATCATAAAACACACATCAACACTACCCTGCTTACCTCCCTTGTTGAGATCATCTTTGACATCCATTTTGGGTGGGAACACATGGAGACCATTGATTTTTGTAGTGCTATAGTGCCACAAGTTAGGGTTTGGCACCCAATGCTTGATAATGTGATTTTTTGGTCATTTTGAAAAAAGTTAGTCATTGGGTGGTTTGAGGAAGCTAGTGGGTGTAGTTTGTTACAGGGCAGGCATAGAAGCCAGGTCTAATTCACTTTTTGGGTTGCAAAGTCATTAAGGCAAGAGGAGATTGGTAATGCAAGAAAGTTTTATGCTTGAGTGTCTCCAAGATAGTATGCGCATCTTTTAAGGGTCTTGTGGTTGTTGTTGAAGATTTTCCTTTGTCATGTTTGTTAGCATGAGTGTAATTGTGGAGGTGATGAATGTGACTAACATTCTGAAACTATTACAAGTATTGTAATAATCTCTTTCATATTACACATGAATGTATGCAGCTTTGTTTTGGATAAATACGTATGCTTAGTTAGTTTTCACAATCTTTGGTGTATGAAAATATACAACTTATTGTTCCTTTTGTTTCTACTTTGTTTTCCCTTTAATGGACAGTGACTCTATTGCCCAAGGAGCAGGCACGGTCTTGAACCACTCGTCCAATCTCAAATTATCAAACGAAAAAAACATTAATCAATAGTCTAGAAATGAAAAGATTCTCATTGTGCATTCATGATTGTCAATATAACTACAAAATCATTCTTTAGTGAACATTTATTAGATATATTTTTGTGGGTCATGCTTGCACAATCATATCAGCTATATAGGGGTTTTTATGCAACTAGTCTTTCTTGATCTAGTGACAGTATCTGTTGGAAGAATGAAGAAGAATATCCTATTTTGCAGTTTTTGTGTTGTCATTGATGTCACCATGTTATATGAGTTGCAACTGCAAGGTTAAGTCATAGTCTGATCTGGTATTTTGGACTGCTGCCTGAATCAGTATGCAGTTATCATCCTC
>VDFB02083219.1:0-25339 GCA_007258455.2 Sequoia sempervirens
GGAAGATTACAATCCATCAGAAGATTTATAGCTCAACTGGCAGACAAAAGCTTGCCATTCACACATCTATTGCATAAAAATGTTCCATTTAAATGGGATGACAAATGTGAAGCAGCATTCAATCAGATTAAGCAATATCTTACACATCCACCAGTTCTAATTCCACCTATTCCTGGAGAGCCGCTTATACTCTATATTTCAGCAACAGAAGTATCTTTGGGTGCATTGCTAGCACAAGAAGACTCTACAGGTAAAGAAAGGGCTATATATTATATCAGCAGAACCTTAACAAGACATGAGTTAAACTACAGTTTCATTGAAAAAGCTTGTCTTGCGGTAGTGTTTGCTTCTCAAAAGTGGCGACATTATATGTTGACTCATACAGTTAAGCTAATAACAAAGATAGATCCATTGAAATACTTATTAAGCAGAGCCACTTTAACAGGAAGACTTGCAAAATGGGTAATGATCTTAAGTGAGTTTGATATTCACTATGTAGAGCGAAAAGCAATTAAAGGACAGGTCATTGCAGATCAGTTAGCTGAAGCTCCTTTACAAGAAGACAATCCAATGCATATTGAGTTTCCTGATGCAGATGTCTTTACAACAACAATTCAGAGACCGTGGGCATTGTACTTTGATGGATCTTATAGACAATATGGCTCGGGGGCAGGGATTCTTTTTGTTACACCTGAAGGACATACCATCTCACGATCATATCGGTTGATGTTTCCTTGCACAAATAACATAGTAGAATATGAGGCATTACTCATAGGATTAAAGATAGCTTTGGAATGGCAGATTACAGAGCTGGAAGTTTATGGTGATTCACAACTTATCATTAATCAAATCAATGATGATTATCAAACCAAAGATGATAAGTTGCTACCATACAAACACATGGTGGATGATTATAAGAAATATTTTGTGTCAATTAAGTTTTCACAAATATCAAGAATTGACAATAAAGCTGTAGATGCAATGGCTACCATTGCTTCTTTATTACAAATATCAGAAGATCAAACCAAGTATGAATTCTTGGTGGAACAATTATTTTCTCCTGCATATGATAATCCTGAAAACCAAGTTATATGTCATTTAACCGGTTCAGATTCACCTTTATATGGAAAAACTTATACCTATTTGAAAGATAACATCTTGCCTTTAGATTTATCCCGAAACCAAAAATGGAATTTCATACGCCAATCATCCCGTTATACCTTAATTTCCAATATCCTTTATAGACGTGGTCTTGATGGTACACTCCTTAGATGTCTTGAACGTGATGAATCTGAAAAAGCCTTACAAGAGGTTCACGGTGGTATTTGTGGAACTCACTCAAGTGGTTTGACCTTAGCAAAGAAACTTGTCGGAATGGGATACTATTGGCCTACCATGGAGCAAGATTCTTTTACTTTTGTTAAGAAGTGTTCTAAATGCCAGATCCATGGGAATCTTATTCATGCATCTGCACAAGAATTGCAGCCTTTTATTTCAACATGGCCCTTTTCTCAGTGGGGATTAGATCTTGTTGAAAAAATACATCCTTCATCGTCAAATGGTCATAAGTTTATCATCACAGCTACTGAGTATTTTACAAAATGGATTGAAGTTGTTCCTCTAACAACAGTGACTGGTAAACAAATATCTTCATTTATCCTGAATTACATTATTTGTAGATATGGAATTCCTAATTCTATTGTTGCTGATAATGGAAGACCTTTTAAGAATCAGGATGTTGATGAACTTTGTGAAAGATTTCATATCCAACACAGGTACTCTACACCTTATTATCCACAGGGTAATGGTCAAGCAGAAGCTTCTAACAAAACCATTTTGAAGATATTAAAGAAGACAGTAAATGATGCTGGACGTGATTGGCATGTTCAACTCAACCCAGCTTTGTGGGCATATAGAACTAGTATTCGCACACCAACAGGAGCTACACCATATACTTTAGTCTATGGAGCAGAAGCGATCTTACCATTGGAAGTTGAAATACCTTCGCTTAGGGTTTCACTTAAGGGATTGATAAGTGATGAAGACTACCGAGTTTCTCGCCTTCAAGAACTCGAACTGTTAGATGAAAAACGCCAACATGCAGCTGATCACTTGAAAGGTTATCAACAAGTCATGTCTCGTAGTTATAACCACAGAGTTAAGCCACGGGCATTTCAAGTGGGTGACTTAGTTTTAAGGGAAAATCCACGTAATCAGCAAGATAGAGAAAAGAAAGGCAAATTTGAACCTAATTGGCTTGGTCCATTTGTTATTGTAGCAGCATATGGTTCTGGAGCATATCAGTTATCCACATCAGAGGGGGACCTGTTTGAAGAGCCAATCAATAGTATTCATCTTAAGAAGTTCTATGTCTAAAAAGTCCTGAAAAAATCAAAAAAATTAGAAAAATCCTGAAAAAGTGCAATAAAAACAAGTGGTGAAAACTTGGCAAACAAGCGCTACTTGTGATTACAATGGGCTCCTCCATTTATTAGTTTATGTCTTATTTTCACTTTAGGCATCATTCATCGACGTCTATCATCTGTAAATATCTTTCATTATCCATACCATGTAGTGGGAATCTTTAGGTTTCATCATGGCTTGATGAAATTTGTACATATCTTTTATCTTTAGGTTGTGTTTACACTAGGGGAAAAATGCAGAAACATACAAGAAAGGGGCAACGAGCTTTTAAAATATCACAAGCACACAAATAACAGCTTGACAAAACAAAACAAACATTGTCAAATCAAATCAATCACAAACATATTTATGACAATAAGAATCAAAAACAACATGATCCAAACAACTATCGAAGTGAGAATATCAATAATGATAACCAAATTGGATGATCTTAATCTGAATAAATGTTTGAAATACCTTAAGCAGGATTTGAATGGTTGTTTGATTTTCTATCATATCTCTGGAGTAATTCGATGATGTACTGAACTAGAAAAGCAAGGAAGGAGTATGATTTTTCTTTGTCTTCTGTTTGTGAGGAAACTCATTAGTACTATACAAATTGGTCGCGAGACATGCTCTACTATGGATCATGGATGACATTTCGGAATTTGCACGGGAAAAGGGTTAACTCTTGTCTGTTTATGCAAGCAATACTTAGGTCATCTTGGTTCAATTATACCTAGATGCTTGTATTAACTTGCTATATTAAAAATCATGAAAGCAATACTCAGGTCATCATTGGTGCTAACATACCCTTTGATGCTTGTATTAACTTTCAACATTTCAAAGCTCTATGATGATACAAAAAGCATGTATAAGCTCTCCAAATGGAAATATTGTATGAATGTCCTGCATGGTTAGTATAGATTGCATTCATGTTAGAATCTGCATTTTGCATTTATAGATTTCTAAAAAGCTGGCAAAGAATCAAAAAGTTATATCTTTTCAAATATGACTGAGTATATTTTGACATTCACAAAACATTGTTTTATACATTATTTCATACATTATTGCATTAGAAAATCATAAAATAAAAACATACATACATCATATATGTCATACATCCATTTATCTCATACCATCATGTATATAAATATCATAAATCATGAAGCCATCATATAGTACATATCATATATATACAGCATGTATCATGTAAAATCATCTCTGCATTTCATATATCTCAAAAATGAATGTCAAAATATACAAGGATGTCAAACTACAAATGATATAATATCATCAAAAATGTGATCATCTCACGGTGTATACAAAATGTCTCAACAGAATATCATAAAAGAATCATGTACAATGCACTAGGCAGAGCTATCCTGTGATGGAGCTGGCCTAGGACCTGTACCACCTGCCCTTGATGGACCTATATCACCTGCCCTTGATGGACCTGCTCCGCCTGACCCCGGTGGCCCTCTAGGAGGTAATGGCTGTGTCACACCCCTGCTGGTAGTACGAGAGCGACCATGAGTAGATTGTGACTGAGTGTAGCTCTCTCTCTGCTCAGCTGGGACTGCATCATGATATCTAGTGCGATAAAACTCTGCCTCTCGAGTATCCCTCGTAACCTCTCTCATCATATCACCTGGCAAAGTACTACCTGCCACTCTTTGTAGGCTATCTGCTAAGGCAATGGCCTGCTCACCCCGCTGTCTAGCTGCATCTCTCTCGGCAGTGATCAAAGTCACCTGACCCTGCAACTGTGAAATCAAGGCATGTGCCTGTGATAGCTGAGCCTGCAAGCTCTGTACTGTACTCTGCAGAGAAGATATCTGACTCGCTACTATCGGATCCACTGACGGGGATGGGTCAGTATGCCTCATCTGTGGTCAACCTCTGCCTGCCCTACCTCCTCTACCACCTCTCCTGCCACCTCTCCTGCCACCCCTACCATCACCACCATCATCTCCATCTGAGTCATCATCTCCACTATCCTCCTCGTCATCACTGTCCTCTGAATCGTCATCACCTGACTCTGAGTCTCTCTGTCGACGTCTCTGTCCAATGACAGGAGCAATGGCCTCATCAGGATCAAACATGCGTGGAGGTGGATGCTGTAGAACATACTGAACATACTCTGGTGTCGCTCCTGCATCAAGAACATCCACCTGGTAATCCCACATCTATGCTCCTAAACTGATAAACTCTGCCACAGCTGCATCATAAGATATCTGTGGGCCCCACACTGCAAGCTCTGACTGTCGCCGCGCATAAATAGTTGAACCAACAGGCATACCCTGAATCTGACCAAACTGTCGCAATACACGTCCAGCAAGAAATCTCTCCAAGATCCATGTGGTCCGTCCAATCAAAAATCTGGAAGTGCATACAAAAGGCATCTCCCTCGCATCCTCTGGCCATGGCTCACAATCCAAATATGGCCTCCAACATACTGTGTCCAAACTATCTAACAGCCGCTGCCAATACACTAGTTTGCCTAGTCTAGGCTGAGCAATAATATGTGAATATCTCCATCTGTATGGTCGACCAGGTGGACGATCTCCTCGAGTCAATGGACGTAACACTGCAAAATGCTCCCATGCCCATATCTGTAATAATGAGCATCCGACAGCAAAACTCTGGCCTCTACCATAGACGATGTGATGTAGCTCGTCATATAGGTGGGCTAGCATACAGGTACCCCATGCATATCGTGTCCCCTGCATCACCATGCTCTCTAAGACACGACCCCATCCGATCGCAAACCCCTTCGACCTATGGTCGGGGCACAACACACCTCCAATGAATCCTGCAAGTACAGCTGGTAGTGGTGGATAGCTATCTGTAATCTCACCCCATGGGATGAAGTACCCAGCAATCTGATCATCTCTAAATATCCGTCTCAAAGCAAGAGTACCTCCAGCCTCTCGTCTGTCAAAAACAACAATCTCTCCCATCACTGGGATCCGTAGGATGCGATATACGTCCTCGGGAGTCACTGTAATCTCGTCGGTCGGTAAATGAAAGGTGTTGGTGTCGCTATGCCACCGCTCTACAAGTGCTGTCAATAGAGCCCTATTGAGGCGAACCTCGGGCATATCAAGTAATGAAGTCAAACCACAAGCATCGATCACATCTCTATCAGACTGTAATAAATGTGGAATCAATGACCATGTGCTCGGGAAAGTCTCTCGTACCTGCAAGACACCTAGTCTCTCCTGTTCACATACATCATCAAAACAACATCAATATCAAATCATCTTAACGTATCAATCCAAAATGAATCAATCAAATTATTTGTTTTTCATTATCATTATGAAATGCGAATAATATCAAAATCATGTTTGTTTTTAACAATCTTAGAAGCAAACAAATCAATCAAACTATTTGTTTTTCATCATCATGGAACGCAAATAATCAACATCAAGTTTCTTTCTAACAACTTTAGGAGAAAACTTATCTATCCTATTTGTTTTTAACAACTTTAAAAGCAAATTTATCAACTACTATTTGTTCTCCAAGAACTTGGGAAACAAATTTATCATGTAGAACAAAAAGCGCTACAGAACTAGTTGTATGCGCTACAAAATTCTTTATCAGCGCTAAGGAAATTTTTGCGCTACAGAATCAATTAATGGCGCTATGATTTCTATCAACGACGCTATGGAAAATTTTGCGCTACAAGATTTGTTAAGAGCGCTATAAAACATTTCAGGTGCGCTATGATATCATATGCGCTATGAATATCACCAAAGGCGCTATGGAATATATCACGGGCGCTATAATATTATATGCGCTATGAAAATTGTCAAATGCGCTACGATAAGTCTTAAGAGCGCTACAGTATTAAACGCACTACGAAAATTATTGCATGCGCTACGATAAACTTTAAGAGCGCTAAAACTCAATGTTTTTGAATTAAAATATTAAAAACGTGCGCAAAAACAAAATTTTCGAGAGACAGGAATTTACGAGACACATACCGGAGGTCCGTAGTGCACTGGCCGCTGATGACGTCGGATACGCTCGAAACGGTGCAGGTGAACTGGAAGTGCCATGATTATCAACTCAGAGCTCAATATTTGCAAATTGTACTAGGTTAAAATTGAAAATGACATGGAAAATGACATTTTTAACCTATATAATGGTAAAATTGGGGCATTTTTATCATATTTTCACATACCAGGGGCAATTTCTTCATCAAATTTTCATTTCATATCTTATCAGGTCAATTTATTCATTTCATAAGTTTCGAACGATAAATCGATATCTTTAAAATCATAAAAATCCATAAAAATTAAAAAAAATAAAATAAAAAAAATCGATTCATCGTTCGCGGGGGCATACATCTATCAACATTTCAAATCAACATCTTGGGGCAAAATTTCAAAATTCTTTGAAGTAATGTGTAAAACACATCACTTCAAAGAGGGGCAAAATGTATACACTTAAAAATGGTCATATCACATTGTCTGGTAATTAATTAAATATTTTTAATATTTAATTAAAATCTTTTGATTCTATCTACGTATAAATAAATTTAAATAATTTATTTATATTGTTCATGATTTCATTTCGATTAAATATTTAATCACCTTTTCATATTCATTTCTTAATTAATTAAATAAATGTTACCATTTATTTATATTAATTATCATATAATCTTAGTTTGAATATTTTATTCAAATAAAGATTAAAATATTATAATTCTTCTAAATATCATTTGTAATTAAATATTCCAAAATATTTGATTATTTCCTCTAAATCATTTCAAAATTCCTCTAATTCAATTCATAATTAAATATTTCCAAAAATATTTAATTAAATTCTTCTAAATATTTCAAAAATCTTCTAAAGCCACATCATGATTAAATATTACAAAATATTTAATTAATTCTTCTATGGTTTTCAAAAATCAAAAAATCAAATATCAAAAGCAATAAATGAAATTAAATAAATTTAAATATTTATTTAATTTGGGATTTATCTTCAACTCCCGGGAAACAAACTGCCAAAACAAGAAGGTAAATTTCTCGTTTGCGTGGGAGACTTGTTCTGTGGAGTTGAGCGAGTTCCATTCTTCTCTCCAACCTCTCAACCTCCCCCATTTTCTTCTCAACCTCTCAATCTCTCACCATTCAAATTTACCAGACAAATTCATAGTCGTAGATTCTTGCCAGCTGGGATGGAGCCTGCAAAAAAATCTATAAATACAGCTGCTGGGAGCTCCAAAATCATATATAGAATTTGAAGCAAGTAAATTATAGGCAAAATTGCATAGTATTCCCAGCATTCATAGAGCATTTTCATAGCAATAGCATAGAATCATAGCATAATAGCAGTAGAATCATGACATTTTCAATTCACAGCCCCTGTACATAATCTACAACCCCTATCCATATTCATCTGCATTTTCACTTTCATCATCATCTAGAATAGTTTTCCTTTGCATACTCGTTCTGCAGCAGCCATTTGGAGAAGCTTACACAATCTGAGAGCCAAAAGCTTCAAAAGAATCTCTGTGGATATAGGAAAATGGGACAGCACTGAAGGATTTTGTTTTAATTTAGTTCAATTTCTTTAGTTTAAGGTTTCATTTAGTGTTTTATGTTTTGTTTTACATTTCAATTAAGCATATACACACCATCAACAATAATTTGGAGTATAAAATTAATCAATCAACTAATTCACAATCTATTTTTTTTTATAAAATATGGTAACCAAATCTACATTTATCACAATTTCCAAATCATGTTTAATATTTTAAAAATCCAAAATTATTTTTCCTATCATAACATATATAGAATTTTATATTTTCAATTAAACTTATATATACCCACATTATATCTATATATATATAAATATATATATATATATATATATTTATATTTATATATAAATATAAAATATAACATTAAAATTAAAATCGCGTTTATGAAAAACCATAAGAATTTCGTTTTTAAAAGTTTTAATAAATAAATGTTCAAAACCCTCGGCGCAACCCGGCCGCGGCTCCCATAGAAGGGGAGAGGGTGCGGCCCTACCAGGGCTGCGCCCAGTAGCCGTAATGGCTGCGCCTCCTCCATGAGGAAATGGGGAGGGTTTCGGCCCTCCCCATAGACTGCAATTTTTTTTTTAATATTTTCGCCGTACGATGATCCAAAATAAAACTACGTTTTTCAAAAATTAAATCTCTTAATACGCCTGTACCACGATAAACAGAAAATAAAACAAATTCTTTAACAATCCAATTTATATATGAACATATATGTATAAAATATATGTACATATATATATATATATATTAAATAAATATATATATATATGTATATATATTTATAATTTTAACAGGATTTTGAAAAACTGTAAAATTTTCTTCAGGGTTTTCTTAAGGGAAATTGGGAAAAATACAAGAAATTTCAACAAAGATTTTAAGGAAGAATATGCACAATATTTCCGTTCAAAACCTGATTTCCCAGAGGTTTAATTTTCTCTTTCAACAATTATTTCCCTTACAAAATTTTAAATATATTTCAACAGAGAAAATTCTACAGAAGTTTTCTGAAGCCTTCAAAATTTTACACAACAAAATATAGTAAACAATTTTTGTACGTGAAAAACAGGGATTTAAATTAAACTAGTTTTCTTTACAGATACATTCCCTTTCAAAACCAATAAAATAAATATTTACAAGATGAATACCTATTTTCCTTTGCTTACTGGTAAAGAAAGCTTATGTTGCCTCTGTTCCCTGAAGTTTCCAAATTCTTTCCCGAGAACCAATTCCAAAAAAAATAACCAAAAGCTAGAAATCTTCCACAAATTTGCAACAAAAGTACCAAAAAGCATATACCAAGAATTTTTACAGAGCACCAAAAAAATTTTTCCGTGAATATGGGATAACCTCTGTGATTTCCGGATCAATTTTTCCTCAGTAAACAAATTTCTTCAACAAGAATCAATTAATGCACTGGCACACATGTCGAGAAGTGGTTGCAAAATATCTTCTTCACCACTTCTCAGCAACCTTGCCAATTTCAAATTGCATGCCTTTTATTTAATTTATTTAATTTATTTCAAAATATACAATTTTCTAATGCAAAATTTATTTGTTAATATAAATTGCCATTTCCACAAATTAATCCAATTTTCAAATAATAAAACTATCCACACACTTAAATAATTTAATTTAATTAATTAATTAATTAATTTAATTAAATGAGTTTAATCTTTTAAAATCAAACCATTTAACCAAATAAGCTAATTAATAAATTAAATAACATACAACTAATTTCTTCAACATTTAAAAATTAATTTAAATAACAATAATTTAAAGCACAATAAGCTACCATTAAAAAAATTAACCAAATTTAACTTTCAAACAATTTATTCAAACAGAAGAATGCAAAACAACCTATGACTCAAACTAAAAACAAACAAAGTACAGTGTCGGGTTATAGACTAAACTAGGGTGAACCAAACTACTATCTCCCAATCAATGTATCCGTTGAGTCTTGACACGCTCAGACCTGAGTACCCAGGTGGAGTCGGTGTCATGTACCACTTCTGCAAAGCGTGCATATATTTATAAATCATTGTAAACCGCAGATGCGGGAGAAAATCCACCAGATATCTCAGGGGCATGCAGTGATCTGTTCTGTTCTCCCACATGATACATGTCACATCAAGTGCGAAATAAATAACTGTTAGTCCATCAAAACATATACATAACAATAATCAACTAAAAATAAACATCTACACTATCTCAAAGCATGTCTAAAATCAGTAATCACCATACAATGTATCATCATGTCACAGAATAAATCCACTGTCACTCAAAACCAGTGATCAAAATATCCAAACAAGGTATCATAATCTAATAGTAAAAAAACACAATAGCATAAAACATAAGCATAAGCGGAGGTATTTGAATCATAAATCATTATATGATCTTTAGCTTCTAGATTGCTATTTAAGACTTCACATACTTATCAACATAGCCTTGAAAAAGCTTTGTAACCTATGGTTGAGATGATGCAAGATACTACTCAACTCTCTCTTGTGCCTTTTTTATTTGGTGTCCTACAAATAGGGACCTAAATTATTTCATTATTTTTTATTTCCTCTTGTATAATATATGCAACAATTGTTGCTCCTAGACTCCAATGTTTCCTTTCATGTGCATAAATTCTATTCTCAAATATATTTATTCCATCACACATGGTTGTATTTTTCTTGATGTGTCTTAGTTTTCATTGTAGAGTGTTTGGTAAAATCTTTATGTTTATGATCATGAACAATATCTTGAACCTGGGAAGGACTACTGGGTCTAGCATAGTCATCCTTATAGACATGGCTTCCTATTGAATTAATTGAATGATAGAGACTCTAAAATATAATATAATAAGTAGTCGCGATACTAGTGTATTTATACATTACATTGATTTAGTATGGTATGCATTTGTTATAATCTAGTGAACCTATCACGTGTCATGAATAATATGTTAGAGTGAATAATTTATCTATTCACTATACTTAAGTGTACTTAGGTTGATGAGGTTAGACAACATCTTGTCTAACTGAATGTGCAACCTTTTAGAAATCTAGAGATTACCAATTTATTTGGTAAACCTCATGTACATACATTTTGAGGTTGGAAGACTTTCCATTTCATCTCAAAGGTCACTCAACACTTGGCATCAAGGTTGATGGCTTGCTCAAATAGATTGTTGGTTTGCATATTCCTAATGATCCTAAGCTTGAAACCTATAGGACACTTGTCTACTCATTTGTACCACATCATGATGCACTTGTCAATCCACATGATAGGTTGATTACCTCTTCCTTGTCTATATATGCAACGTTTCCTTATCTGTACATTTGGATCAACTTAATACAATATTTGACATTGTTAACTTAATATGCTTGTTTTTTTATCTCCATGATCTCCTAATTCTTATATAGTATCAGAACATAACGGAAGATAGTTGCAGGCGAGAAGGTGAACCAATTTATTGTATTTAGTTTGTTTATTTCTTCCCTCGCTGTTAACAATCTGTAGGAAATTTTGAAACGGGTTTGTTGATCAAATCGACAACTTGAATCGACCTCACCCGTGGCAGTTTGAATCTCTGGTGTGCTCCAATTGTGGGTGGCTCAATCTCTGTCTGTGGCATTTTTTATCTTTGTTGCTCGGCATTTTAATCTCTGCGCGGGCTTTGGCTTCATACCTGATTTGTGCCGTTAACACCAGCGTGATTTTGCATAGATTGCGCAGTCATTGCTAGCAACATAGAAGCCGCTCTTTTTCACGTCTCATTCACCCATGCTTGCAAGCCGCAAGGAAGCCCGCGAGTAGCAGGGTAAGCACCCAACCCACGACCATTCTATTGGAGGTTTTTTCAGAGCGTGCGGAGGTTTGTGTAGAGTGCGCGGCCTCACAGTCATTTGTATTGGAGGTCGGCGACCTTTATTTGTCATTTTCTATTTGCAACCATCTAGATCTGCATGCCATTTTTCAAAATCTTGATGTCCACACCATCTTCAAAAGCCCCAAGCATACAGGAATCTGCACGTCCATCCGCTACATGGTCATCATCAACGACCATTTCTAAAACCTCTGCAGGAGATAAAGAAGTGGCACGAATTTTGCACGATAGGCGACATATTGGTGAAAGCCTCAATAACGTGGCTGCTTCACGCCTTTCACAGGCTTGATCGCGACTTGTTTGAAGATTTGATTATTGTGATTTCCTGATTGTGGCATTTGAGACTACACCCATACCTGCATGACTTCTATGCTGGTGAGCCACACATTTCCTACGTGGAATTTATAGCTTTGTTTGGTTCTTCATCTACCACCGGCTATGTGTGAAGTTAGAAACCTGAGTTCTTTGCGCCACGAATTAGTCAAAGTCTGGTGAACATTTCTGCATTAGATGCGGCCAACAGTCACCTCAGGCTTAAATTACTGAAGCCAGTAGTTCCCGTTTGTGGTGAAGGAGGCATTCAAAACCCTTTTCTAAACGGCTCCATTTCTCCATCAAGACTTGATCAAATATCATATTTTTCTTACTTTGCATTAAATTGTTTGTTCGCATTGATAGACAACATTTAACAAATTGCATTTAATCTTTACGGTTGATAATTTATGCAAAACCTAATCGATTATAAGTGCAAACATTAATTGTTTGATCCATTGTTAAGTCTGTGTGAGGGTTTTCTTTTTCATTTTTCAGTAACATGAGTCATTTTTGAAATAAGGGGTTATTTTGGAATAAGGGGGTTTAATTTTAAGTTTTTGTCATTTTTTGAAGTTTGAAAGGTATATGTCTTTATAATCCACCTCATGACATAAATGACACAAAATTATAAGAACTCAATAGTGTAAATAAATTTGTAAATGCACTCATATAAAGTGCCACAAAAATTAAATGTGTTCCTTAGGAAGAGAATTTGAGAAATTTGTACTTACATTAAATTATAAAATATAATGGGGGGTTGCATAGAGTCTTGATTGGACATCACAGCTATGGATCCTCATGATTCTCATCACATGGTGTGAGTTGCCTTGCTTTTCCATCACAATAATGGATTCTCATGATTTTTGCCTCATGTGTGTGTGCTTTGATGCATACCTTTTTTCAGGTTCTTGTACATCTTTTGGACCTACATCTGGGTCTAAATTCCTTGCACACTTTTGTGTTCGATTTCAGTTGGTCTGCTTATATCTCTTAGCATTAAGGGGGGGTTGTGACAGTATTATGCTAATGCTTCTTTCAATGAAGTAGTGGAGGAATCTTCTTTTTGGGGGATCTCATAGAACTTCTATCTTGATCTCTCATATGGGAGATTATTTTAGTGGATCATATATTGAGATTCTACTACTTATGTAGAGCACAATGATGCACATTTTAGTAGTGTACACATGTCACTTGTGCATTACTCCAAATCATAGTACTATCTATATTTTCAATTTCAGAGGCATCTGTGTATTCATGGTTGAGTAGTGTTCATATGTTCACTCATGCAGTGTTTTGTATCGTCTATCTTGATGTACATTTCTTGGAGGTTCGTTGATTCCAGCAGACACCAATTCATCTTGATAAAGTTTTCTAATAACTGTAAGAAGCTAAAATTTAGTAGTTCAACATATAGCCCAAAAAAAAAAAAAATTAACAGTTTTACTTTTGCTAGCTATCCATTAAATAATCAGATTCTTCTATCTATTAAATAATCAGTCTTCTAACGTGAATATGGTCACGAGTCCCTTTGGATATGGACTCCCTATCCTCCACCAGTGTTTCCAATTCAGAGATCTTTTCTTTCAAAGCTTCTGCATATTGGTTGCTTACGCCAATGTATGATATTTGATAATAATCGCCCCATGAGAAACTCCAGAGATAGGTATAATAACGGCTTTGGGTTTATCTGTCAGAAATGATGTTTAATATCATTCCAACTTTCAGCTAAATGATCATTTAAACTCATTTGACTATATTGAATTTGTATCCGACGTTTACCTTTCAATTTACACGTAAACAAATTCAATAAAGGAACTGGGTCATCCAACCACAATTCAGAGACTTAAGAATTAGCTTTACACATCAATGTATGTACTTTTGTCAGAATAAATTGAAGACTTAGGTTTCCGAGGGTTGAACTATGGTACTGGTTTTGCCAGCTCTAAGTTTGAAATCTTAAAAGTGAAACAACAATTACGAAACAAGTATGAACATAGCCAAATTAATTGAATCATGATGAGCTCGAAGCCCTGATTTCAAACAGATGACAAAATATCGATGGCAAAGTCAAAAGAGAACTAGAGAATAATGCCGAGTCTCGAATAACCCAGCAAATGTTCACATTTGGAAGGTAACTGACCGAGGGAGACAAACAAACTCGGAAATGCTTCAAATCCACGTGAAAATACAAAGTAGAAGGGACTAGATGATGGAAGATGAAAAGGCATGGAGTCATAAAGAGACTTGCGCATGTAAATACTAATTTCCAACCACAAGTAAAATTCAGGCTTTCCATAAGAAATAACATGAGCTGTATATCAGTATAAGTAGTCCGAATGCTATGATTTTCAAGGTTTTGGTATTTGAGAAACGAGGTAAAACTGGTATGATTTTCAATGTTTGGTATTTGAGAAACAAGGTAAAACTAGTGTGATTTGTATTTTGGTTTGGTTAGGCCGTAGTTTTGTTTGTTCAGTTCACGTACTTGTTTGTTATAGCCCTTTTTTTACAGCTGTTTAGTGTAACGAGTGTTTCAATTTCATTTCTTTATTTTAATAATTAAAAAAAAAATCTTTTGCAAAGTGTATGAAAAAGGAAATTTGTTTCTTTAAAGAAAGATTGTCATAAATTTATTTAAGTGATTGCATAAATCAGTAATAGAAATAAATCAAATCATACAAACATGCAATTTATATGAAGAAATGCAGTTAGGAAAAAATTTAAATGAGAAAGAGAACAATAATTTATTAATCTCTTGAAGAATGAGATATAACCATCACTATAGACATGGAGAGAGGACAAAATTATAAATATTTTACCAAAATAATGAATAAAAATCCTTGGTGTCATTCTAAAGCCCCATGCCCACCTTGGAAAGTATCTTCCAAGAATAAAAATGCATTAGACTTCACATGGACATAATCAATTTTCCACTATAATAGTAAATGTAACGACAAAGGCATCTTTGGTGTCGAAACCCCTAGTGGCTCAAATCTCCAAATAGCTCTCCAAAATAAAGTGCCTAATTGATGTAGGTCATGTTTGCCATACAAGATTCTCCACTCTTAAATTCTAGTGCCCATAATTTGAAAAGTGCATTAAGTGAATCCAAAGTCAATCATAACCACCATTTTTGTGATCCACCTTCTTCATGGATGCATATGAAAACTAGTTCAAAAATTCCCATGAAATCTAAATTACAGTTTAAAACATAGAAAAAATAGAGGATTTCATGGATGATGTTCTAAAGGCAAAGAACCTAGTATCAATTCCACTTTTCTAAGGGTGTTTCATTAGGATGCAAATCCACAAGGTGCAAAGATTGACTTTCAACCTCAAAGGTGAGCCAATTAGACCTAGATCTGATCCTTTTGAGTTTTAGAAATGAGTTTGAAATAATTTGGAATGATTGACCTAATTGTACTATATGACCTAATATTAAAATGTAATATTTTGAAGATGCCTAGATTGAAACTGTAAATTGCAAGTTGATCTAGGAAATGTCAGATGATATGTACCTATCACCAAAAGCAAAATCTAACATGTATAGAGGGACTTAGTCACCCCTAGGTGAATGGGCCTTTGATGAGTGGTCCTGAAACAAATTTTACAATCCTTTGATGTTGGATCTAAGCTTCTAATTCTTGGTTGTAGAATTGTCAGAATGTCATCAGTAAATTTTGTAATTGAGTTTCCGTAGCTTGACAACTTTTAGGGATTTGAATGCAATAATGGATAATTTTCTTTCAATCTATCTCCAATCCTCTTTAAACCTATAACATGCGCATTCAAAGAGGGATAAAATGTTGGGCCATTTAGCAGCTTGCCTCAGTCAAATTTTGGGTAAGTGTTTCCACTTTTCACAATGGCAAATGTTAATGGATAAATGATAATAGAAAGGAAGGAATGATAAATGAATACAATGTTGTAACTCACTACCCTTCAATGGCTTCCTTGAAGGACTAAAGTCATACACATCACCTCAAGGATTTGGATCTTTCTTTGCTTCAATACTTGTATGCTTTGGAGACCTACAACAAGAGTTAGCCTTCACAAAACAATGACTATGAACACACATAAACTCACATAGAATTGAACATGATGTTAGGATCTTGGATTGTTGTAATAAATCTCTAAAATGTTGCTCTTGACTTTTTCAATAGTGCTCGTGTTCATAAGTGCCAATATATTTCATGTTAAATACTTGTTCTAGTAGTTAGATTTCAAACGACAAAATAACTAGGTATTTATATGCAATTGTACTGATTTCCCAAAAATTAGATTTCAAAAGCCGGCACTTGATATTTGAATTTTAGATGTTAAAATACTGCCAACAACATATTTGAATTTGGGTTTTGGCTAAGAAGGGGGACCATTTTTCCCATGGGTGAATGGACCCTGGCTTAAATTTCTAGGACATACTTAGATGTGAGTAAAATAACAATTGGACTCCTTTATTCAATGCTTGTAATCCTTTATAAATGGTAAAAATTAGGCCTTGGAATGTATAATTTGGAAAAATAGGAGATTAATTAAGTCTAAAACATAATGTGAAATTGTTAAGGGTGACAATTTTTTTACACTATATTTAGCCCTCACTTTAGTGAGACTATGAACTTACACTCAGACTCACACTAAAGTAGAGAAATATGTGTCAAGAGGGGTTAAAATGTAAAAAAAATTGAAGATATGGGATGAGTAAGGATCAAGGGAGATGGACAAGCCTCGAAGATCTAAGATCCCATGGAAAACATACATAAGCACAAAGGAACACACATGTATGATACACAATAAAACAACATACACAAATATACATGTCAGAAAATACAAAGCATACAAGATGAAAACACATTTGATACCATGAAACATAAAGATGACAATGAAATGAAAACAAACATGATGTAAACATGGTGAAAACACAAAGAATACACATGAAAAACACATAATAGGAAACACACAACAAAACACATCGTTAGTACTAAAATATTTGAGTCTGTAAGGCAAAGAGACCTCAATCTTAAATTGTCTCAAATACCAAATATCATTCATCGAATAAAGAACAAAATTCTCCATGAGGACTAAAGTCATACACATCAGTCATGGAACACATGGCTCCACTAACAAGAAAGTTCTATTATACTAGGTGGCCATGTTAAAAGGTGTGCATGACTCACACAATAGCAAAGTTCAATATTTTCTAGGTGAATCATAAACCGGGAGAAAAATGGGCCAATGAACTTCGATACTCACTATCATGTAGACCATTTCCTCCAAGTTAGGGTATATGTTCCCTTCTTCCTCTCAACCTTTGATTCTTATCCTCTTGATTCCCACAACTTTTTCTCCCTTTCCCTTCTCTATTTTGTATATTTGTATAACTTTAATGGATTTATTCTATTTCCCATACATATCCTAACATCTTAGTCCATAGTTCCCTAAGCCTTTCCACATTCTTTCTATCTTCTCTTCTTGCAAAATTATTTCACTTTTGAACATCTAGAATTTCTCTAGTTTTGCATCCTTTCCTCATATTTCTTCCAGACACTTCATTCACTTATTTTTATTATTTTTATTTTTGATATACTTCTATACTTTCAACCCATATCCTATCTTGATCTCTAGTCTTGTAATAAAACCCTACACCTCCACTCTCATTTTTCCCACATTCCCTCCAATCATTTTTCTTACAAACTCTTAATGGAATTTGAGACTTCCATTACAATGTCCCTTATTCACTCTAGTCATGTAATTCGCATTTCTCCCAAAGTTCTTCATTTCTTAATTCACTCTTCTTTGGAGTTCCAATGGACTTCTAGACTTCCAACTTGTAACATTCTATCTTGACCTTTGGTCATGAAGGAAAACTCTGCATCTTCTATCCCAACCTCTCCTCCCACATCAAAGTTTTACATTAATTTCATATTCCATATAGCACTCACTAAATCTTCCCAAAATTCCATGGACAGCCATATTTTGTCTTACAACTACTCCAATAGGATTTAGCTACCTAAAAAAAATTATCCATCCCAAGGGTGCAAATTTTCATGTAATCTGAATGGTGGATGATGAATAAGTCCAATTTTTCATGAATGTGGTTGTTAAATTTTCTAGCTCTCCGTCATCTTCATGTCTACTTCCATAATATTGTTATCTCCAATAAATATTTAGGTGTTCAATTCATATAATAATAATTTCTTAGTGAATAACACATCTTATAAATCATAAGGAGGTCATTGCATTATAATATATGTTAGTTACGAAATATCTCCATGGCCATTTTTAGATCCTCTTGGGAACTTCTATGCAATGAATTGTGATAACATTCTATCTTATGGTTTCCTATTTCCACATTTTTTAGTATTATTATAATGAATATTTGATAAATATCATGGCATTATTGAACCACAATTTTTTGTAGGGGCTTCTCTCCTACACTTCTAGGGTTTTTCACCTAAAAGGAGAAAGGTATCCCACAAAAACTTGGAGGTTCACTAAAGACTAATGTTAATATGATTGAAATATGTTTAAATGAAATATACTAAATGCAAAAAAATGATAAAATATAATGAATATTAATGCAAAACATAAGATATGCAAGTTGTTAGAAAACACAGTGATGTATGCAAAATGACCTAAGAATGCAAGTAAACAATAACATAAATGAACAAGATTGGAGAGGTGCACCTAGAAACTAAAATGTGATGTAGAGAGGCTCTGGAATCCTATATATTTTGTTGTTGAATCCCATTGTGACACTTACGCCAAGTTGGGTGACTTAGTCCTATTTCGAGGAGATTCTGTCAAAATAGGTTTATGCCAAATGGGTATCCAAAAATACAGAAAACACTTTTCAGACCTAGCAGTGGGACTAATTCACCATAGATGGTGACTCAGTCCACCTAGGAATCTTGAGAAATTTGGGGCAGGAATCTATAACTATCAATCTGCACTTCCCTTCTTGACAAGTGTTCGGTTCAGATTTTGCAGAAAACGGGCTAAAAGAGGTCTCCAAGCTTCAATTAGGGCTTTGTTGAATTGAATGAATTTGATGAGTTGTTGACCATTTTTTAACACTTTCCTCTTTAACAAATCTACATACAAGACCTGCAAAACACACATGCAAAGAGGGGGAAAAGGGTTAAGGGTTAGAGAATAGGAGTTTTCCTTGGTCAAACCCCAATTTGGTAATCAAACCCTAGAAAATGAAATGAAATAAAGAGAGAATGATGAATGAACAACATGCAATGTCATAACTCACCAAACCCTTGATCTTGAAATCTAAAGATATGCAAGAAGATGCTCCAATGGATGCTTGATAATGCTTAAAATGCTTGAGAATTGCTTGATAATGAATTATTAGATGAATGAGTTGCTTAAAAATGAATGGGGGTGAAAATGAGAGGAAAACCCTATATTTGTATGCAATTATACAAAATTTCCTGAAAATACAACATCATAGGCTGACCTCAAGGCTAAGAGAATAAAATCTCATTAGAAAATTTAAATAATTTTGATTTTTGTGCCAAGTGGAACTAAGTTGCCCTAGGTGGCAACTTGGTCCCACTAGGGAAATTTTACTGGGTGTCAGGAATTAAAGTGTATTTAGTGATGTTTAATGGGAATATTCTCAAAAATACACTTAAGTAGGGTTGAAAAGTGCATTAAGGGGTCATTTAAACATAAGAAAGGGTTGAATTATTGATGACAAGCCTAGAAAAGCATGAGATTTTGTTACAGCTCTTTACAACACTTTGAAATAAGACTTGGTAAGTGATAAAAAGAAGTTATTTAGGTGAATTATAATGAAAGGGTCCTAGAAAAGTGTGAAAGTGGGTTACAAAACTTTTACAAGACATCCTAGAATTCTTAATTTTTCACAAGGGTCCAAGACCTAATGTGAATGTGTTGATCACATTACAACATCAAATCTAGGAAAAATCAAGCCAAAGTCCATGAGAGAGACACAAGTGAGCGTAAAAATTTCCAATAGTTATACATTTTTTGGCAACATGATTATAATTAATTACAAGGTTTGTAATGATCTTTTCTTTATTTCATATAAAGTAAAGTATAATTTAGAGATGGATTCTTAGTATATTCAATTACTTGATATCATATCTTTAGTGTATGCATATACATATTTTATATTCTATGATTATTTCAAACTACTTTTTATCTTGGTAAACTATGGCTCTATAACCCACTAGATTAGGGACTAGTTCTAGAATTTTATGATCAACCATATTCTCAAAATTATAAACACCTTTCACCAATATTTAAGGAGTAGATTAGTAGTTTTTAGGAACCTATTGATTCAATGACTCATCTAGTGAAGTATATATAGTGATTTATAGGAGTTACTATCCTAAGGATTCATGACTTACATACCTTCATCTTACATTTTTGTAATGATTTTCATAACATATTAAAAAAAAATTATGTGTAATAGGTTAGTCTTTGGGCTAGTGAAAACCTTTCAAGCCAAACATACATTAGATACAACTATAGTAATTTTCAGTGTATACTTTAATCCTTGTATACACATAAGTTGACCTAAACCTACTCAAGCATTTATTGTGTAGGCTGATATTTTTCTCAACTAGTTTATAGACTGGACAGGTGTTGAGACACCTCAACACCTCATACTTGGATATTTCTCCTTTATAAGGAGACCCCTGATTGTCTAATAATATAGGTCGACATTATGCAATTCATATGTTCATCATGCTTGTTGTTTATCTCTGTGATCTGCAAGCTCTCGTATGGTATCAGAGTGCTCTAGGATACTGGCAAGCCGTAAGGTGAATTAATTGATTTTATTTTGTAATCTTCTTGCATTTTTGTGCATTAACATCTCACATGAAAAGTTGAATCAATCCAAGGTGCATCATCTACTCAGTTAGATCATGGTATTGTTGTTGAGACTGCACTTTTTACCTATGTGTAGTGCATGTGAGTGCAAGCAAAACGCCATTGGAGAGAAAAGATATTTTTTAACAGTGGAGTTTATATTTCCTTGTTGGGCTTTCGCCTTGACCATGTTTGGCCCCTATTCTCCATGACAGCGTTTAATTGTTGGTTGTAGGTCACGTCCTTTGCTTGGACGGTCATGATTTTGGCTAAATTCCCCATGGAGAAGCTTTATCTTTGGTTGGGCGTTATCTTCCTTTTCATTTCCAAGCCTATTCTTTTTTCTACATGCGTGATTTTGTTTTTTGGAGGCTGCACATTTTTTGCAAAGACCTGTGATCATGGCTCAACCTTGGCTTTGAAAAGAAGTTTATTGTGGGGAGTAATTTTTTTGTTGGTGGGTGTGGTTTATTCTCATATAGAGACCCTTTTTTTTGCCACATGTGGACACCCCTATTCCTTCCATAACTGCCCTATGTGCCTGCTACAATTTTGCATAAAAAATTCTAACATTTGAAAAAAAAATTATGAGGCACTATTCATGTTAACGACTGTGAACCCTTTTGGGTGAAAGGAAAAGAGGCATGAATCAGGAACCTTTTTTTTTTAAACCCCTATTTTATGTCTTTTAAGCTCTTATTTCCTTCTAGTCCAAGGGGGCTTGCTTTTTCAAACTTTTCCCTCATTTTGACTTTTTGATGCACTGCAATTTTTTTCAAAAAATCTGAAATCGTATTTTTATAAGGAGGGTTAAATATTTTGTAAAGGGTGGAAATTTCAATTTGTGATGACTTTTGCATCATACCCCAAGATTTGAGTTTTTTTTTTTTTTGCAAAAGTTTTTTTTTCACTGTGAATCCAAAAAGCATTTATCACACTCATCCTATAAAGTGCCCATTTATGCCTTTTTTCGATGATTTATAATCACTCCTTCTATAAAGTGCCAAATTGGGGGGTAAATAAATAATCAAGGTGGGTTTTGTGTGATTCATTTTCACACTTCCTCAAGAAGTGCTTGTGTTTATTGTGTTTTTTCACTTCTACACGAATTTCTAAGTTCTTCATTTTTGCATTTCTACAGGAAACTCTCTAAGTCAAAGCAGTATGGAATCTAATGTTATTATAGTTCCCTTAACACCCTTCAATTAACATGATTGGAAGATGAAACTAATTCTTGTACTTAAGAACAAAAGCTTATATAGGGTAACTATGGGACAGAGAAAGAACCTAATGCAGCTAAACACAAAGAAAAGTTTTTCAATAAGTGTGATCAAGCATTTGGTTTTCTATGCCTAAATTTATCTCCTGATTTGTTGTTCCATGTTGAGAACTTGAAAACACCCAACCAAGTTTGGGAAGGTCTTGACAAACTTTTTGGGAAAATAGATTAACTTAGAAGCCATGAGTTGGAAAATCAACTCTTAGGTCTTAGTCCTAGGAATTTTTCAACTTTACAAGAATTTTTTCACTAAGTTTAAATCCTTGAAGTTGCACTTAAAAGATTATGGAATTGACAAGAAATAGGATCAATTAATCCTTTTTTTACTTTCCAAGCTAGGTCTAGAATTTTCTATGTTTGTATCAACTTTCTACTCTACTAAAAGGGCTCTTGGAGCCTCATGGTCAATTCCCACACTTGATAACTTCATTGATGACCTCACAAGGGAGCAAGAAAAGTTAATTCAAATGGGTACTTTGAAGTCTACTAAACCTCAAGCCCTACTTGCAGGCAATGAAACACATCAAACTTCAAAAGGGGGGAACACTAAAAAGGATGAGGAAGTTAAGAAAGAAAGCAAAATTGACAACTCCAAAAAGGACTTTCAAGGTAAAAAGAGAGTTGCATGCACCTTTTGTAAAAATATTGGACATAATGAACATCACTACATGAAGAAAAAAATTGAAGTTCTACAATAGATTATCAAAAAGAATAATATAGGGCTATCTAATTCTATCAAGGCATCTTCATCAAATCAAGATAATACTAAGGACAAAGAGAAATCAAAGGGAAAAGCCTTAGTTACTAAAGTATCTTTATCTCCATCATGGATTCTAGACTCTTGTGCTTCACACCATATGGGTTCTTCACAAGTTGTCTTTTCATCCTTAGAACCATCAAGTATGTCCACAATCACATTAGGTGATGATACTCCCACATTGGTTAAAGGGATAGGGTCTATTGAAGTTGAAGGAGGAACATTTTCAAATGTTCTAAGTGTACCTTCACTCTTAACTAATCTCCTTTTAGTGTATCAAATAACTCATTTAGGGAAGGGCATGAGAGTATAGTTCTCTTCAGATTCAGTTGAGATAAGAGAATTACAAAGAAGAAATTTGGTAGCAATAGGAGAGTAAAATCACCAATCTAGATTATATACCTTCTCCAATTTTTCCACATAAATTTCTCCAAAAGCACTACTAACACATTCAAATGAAGTTAGCAAACTATGGAATGAGCGGTTTGGCCATCTTAACTACTACTATCTTTAACAACTATTTCAATAGAATATCCATGTTAAGGGATTAGCTAAGGTTAATTTTTCTAAATTTCTTTGTGAAGGTTGTGCACTAGGAAAGCATCTAGAAGCAAAATTTGACAAAGGTAAATCATGGAGGAAAACACAATTTTTAGAACTTGTTCGTAGTGATGTTTTAGGGTCTTTTCCCCATCCATCTTTTACAAAGGATAGATATGTTCTCACCTTCATTGATGATTTTTCACGTTTTACATGGGTCTACTTTCTTAAAGACAAAAATCAAAAGTGTTTGAGTCTTTTCAAGATTTCAAAGCTCTTGTTGAAAAACAATCAGGGAAAGTCATCAAGGTTCTTCAAAAAAATAATGGGAGAGAATATGTCAACAATATGAAAGCTCTTGTTGAAAAAAAATTAGGGAAAGTCATCAAGGTTCTTCAAAAAAATAATGGGAGAGAATATGTCAACAATATTTTTGAGCAGTTTTGTATATCAGAGGGGATAGATCTACAATGCACAGTTCCTTATACCCCACAACAAAATGGTGTTGCAGAACATAAAAAAGAGATCTTTAAAAGAGATGGCTAATTGTATTCATTCACTTTGTGCATGTTACATACAAAATAGAGTTCCACATAAATCCTTAAAGGGTATCACTCCTTGTGAAGCTTGGAATGGATGGAAACTTGCAGTTGATCATTTCAAATTTTTTGGCTCGCATGATATGGCTTGTATTCCAAAAGAGAAATGTAAGGCTATGGATTCTCAATCCAAACCTTGCATATTTGTGGGATATCCAAATGGTGTCAAAGGCTATTGCCTACTCCACCCTACTACACATGAGTTTTTATTAAGAGATGTGTTAAGTTTCAAGAAACATCTCTTGAAACTATACTTGACACTTCTCAACATATTATGGACTCTTCAGATCTTGATTATAGTATTGATGATTCAGATCATTTTGAGCAGATTCCTAGTGTAGTATCTTCTTCTTCTAGTTCTCACAGTGATGAGGATTCATCTTCATCTAGTTCAGGGATTTCATTAGAAGTTGATATGTTTGCAACAAACTCACCCACATCTTACACTATACATAAGATAGATACAGGGGTACAAGATTCAATAGATAATAAACTGATTCAAGTAGATTTTTAGGGGGGGAAACATGCCTTCCTTGCTTCAGTTTTTGATCCACAAACATTCAAAGAGGCATCAGACATACCAAAGTGGGATATTGCTATGGATGAGGAATATGATTCCTTGATTAGAAATCACAATTGGGATTTGACTTCACTTCCTAAGGGAAGGAAGATAGTTTGATGTAGGTGGATATATCAAACCAAATTTGCAATAGATGGGTCATTTGATAAGTATAAAGCACGACTGGTAGCCAAAGGTCTTTCACAAGTTATAGGCATTGACTATACATAAACCTTTGTACCAGTTGCTAAGATGACTTCCATCAGACTCACACTTTCTATTGCCACATCACATGGATGGAATGTACATCAGATGGATGTGAAAAGTTTTTTTCCTCACAGAGACTTTAAGGAGGAAATCTACATGGAACAACCACCAGGTTTTTTTCAGGATTAATCCTTAGTTTGTAGACTTAAGAAATCTCTCTATGGCCTTAAACAAGCTCCTAGAGCTTGGTATGCTAAGATGGACTCCTACATCCTATCTTCAGGTTTTACTAGATGTCATTCTAATCCTAATGTGTATCTACTACAATAGGATGATTCACTTTTGATACTAGTTCTATATGTTGATGATCTTTTGATTACTAGGAGTACTTCATCC
>VDFB02083220.1:0-41933 GCA_007258455.2 Sequoia sempervirens
TCTTTGGTTATTCAGCTTAAAATTTTATTCCATATCCTTTAGATGAATGTGCTTGCTGGCTTGAACCAGACACACCCATCTTGTTGAGCTTCCTTGTTCTGCAATTATGCAATCGGCAAGGAACACAACCCTGCAATCAAAGCTTTTCCTTCCTTCTTTATGAAGGCATAAGTATAGAAAAATGTTAAGAAAAACATATTATATGGTGGCTTCAATCTCTCAAGGAGTATCTCAATGATATCACCGTCCGTCTTATGCTTCTAACCACAATCCTCTTATTGAAAGAGAAGATCCTTTGCATGGTCTCAGTCTTGTCTTGCACCAATGGATCAAAAACACATAAATGATGCTTCTATTTGTAAAAATTTTACTCATCCATCTGACTGAACAACTTCTTTAGAAGTTCAATTATTGCCTTTGGAATTTTGACCCCTTGTGATGCAAATGAAGGTCAAGCACAATGTGGGTTAGCAAAATCCTTGTTGCCTAATCTTCCCAATTAGAATAAGTGTCCTCCTGGGCAAAAGGGACCTTTTGAGTCCGACAAGCAAATCTGTGGCAAAGCCTTAGTCTCTAGTGCAATCTCAATGGATGATTCCCAAATTCGATAAGTGTGTCTCCTCAACACATGAACCCTTAAAATCTGTACCATATTCAAATAAGCTAAAAACAGCTACAGTGCAAAGAGCTTTGAAACTATTTTCCAATGGTTTGAAGATGAACTCAAACATAGTCTGAATGATATTATTATAGCTGTTTGAAGTTCATGACCAAAATGCAATTTTCTTGCACTCAAGGCAAAAGTTAACAAAAAAATCAGTGTTATGAAAATTGACAGGAAATCACTTCATTAAGTCACGTCATCCCTAATCTACTGATGCTACAAATTTCTCTTTGCTGATTATGCATTGCTGGAGTGCCCTATGAATGTAGCACTGCCAGTTATTCTTCACTAATTTGCCAAGAATTGATTGGGCAGATTGCATATGTAGGAAATCAATTTGGTCTTGTGACATTTAAACAATTTGTTAACCAGTTAATCCAGTTTGGGGAATTTCTCAAATTTTCAGGTCAACAATGTGGCACCTTCCATCTTGTTCAAAGGTTTGTAAGTTATCAAGTGCAAACCACAAACTAGTGTGATAAAGTACAGATCATAAATCATCAGACACAATCCAAACAAAGGTAAGAACAGGGGATTGATTCCTTGACCTCCTCAACTTGGGAGCCTTTGTGTGCTTGCATGCATCTGAGTTACAATAACTTGCACACGCTATAAGGTATGTGCTAGGGTTATAGTATAACCCTGCTCAAAATTTCTTTCCACTGTGTGTGTGGTCACATGCTTCTCTCACCACATGATCACTGGCATCGCCTCCACTTAGTCCCTTGTATGCTAACAGTTGGTTCTTGGTTGCCTATGTGTTCCGCTAACAGTTCTTACCATGGAAACATTCCAATTTTGAAGGAGAAAATGGAGGTCAAAATTAAGGAAATTTTCAAAGAACAAAATTTGGATCAGTGAATTTTTTCAAAGGATTCTAAAAATGCAATCAGATTTGAGATATGTTGCATTTGGAGAGGGGTTCTTTTAGAAGTTGTAATTCCCCATAAGGACAATACTGTGCTAAAAGAGCTTCTCAAAACCAATTCTCTTTGAACATGTTTCTACTATCTCCAAGTCAACAAATAATTTAGATGTACACTCAAAAACTGTCCTTTGCCCATGATCTTTCCAATTTTCTTCTCTTAAGAAAAAAGTCCCTTAATAAAGGAAAAGCTTTGCAACCCAACATCAAATGAGATATCTAAACTACATACATTTTGAAGTAAGAAAGGAGTAGAGCCTAGGAAATTTTGAAACCAAAACTCAACACCATGTTAGATGAATGATAGATGTCCATGTTTGAACAAACAATAAATTTGACAAGATAAAGGAGAACACCAATATTTGATGTTGTCAAGGGACACCAAAAGAAGAATGCCACTATAAAATAGATGCAAAATGTTGTCAAGCAACACCAAAAGATGAATGTCACTATAAAATAGATGCAAAACTTTAATGCAAATTACTTCCTTTATTGAAGATATGGGAGGCAATGCCTCTTTTTAAGCACCTCTCAACAAGTTTCATAAGGGTACATTGTCTGAGGTAGGCACTAACCCCAACATACTTGTAGTACAACTTACACATGGAAGGCACACATTGACACAGGGAAGTTACACATAATCTAATGGAATACTACAATCATTAATAAGTCAAAGGGACTTGATAAGATGGGTTTGACATTCTAACAAGTCAACAATGATTAAAATTGTTGATGTAGGGTTAGAAGATATCAAACATGAGTTGCATGGAGGTCGTAGATGCATTGGTTAGAGAAAACAACATTACCAATCAGTTGTGCATGATTTCTTTGTCTTGAATGTAATCTTCTAGATGCCTTCCACTTTGATTGGTAGTTGATGATATTGAGATTTGAGATCAATCTTTGCAAATTATTGTTCTCATTGGAGCTCATTCAAAAGATCATTAGTGCAAGGTAGAGGATAACTGTTTTCCAAGGTGATCATGTTGAATGCATGGTAGTCTATTTATAGTTATCACTAACCATCCTTCTTAGGTGGGAAAGCAATTGAACTACTACAAGGTGTAGAACTTGAAAGAATCTTACCATGGTTGATGAACTTTAATTTTGCTTATGAATCCCATCATTAGCTCGAATTGCTATGCAATATAGAGGATTGTTTGGTAGGACGATCTTGAGATGCGATTTTATAATCCATATATGTATTCAAGAATTAAATTTAGTAGAAAACACTTCCTTGTGGTTTTCTAGACTCATTTGCTCGATAGTTCACAAACTCTTTGAGTTGCCGAGTACTCTTGGGCTTTTTTACTGTGCTTGTTTTTTACAGGTTTAACTTGCGAGCTTTTTTTAACATGGGTGTTTTTACAAGTTTAACATGTTGAATGGACAAAAATTGCCAAAAATATTGTCCCATTTTTTTAATTATTAAGTTGTATAAACAAAACTGACTTCACATACCTACATAACTTCAAATTGTTATACGGTGGATGATGAGGCATTGGCATCTACCAGCAAGGTGGAGCCACAGTCCCAATATTCTACACCAAGCAAGGAGCCACAATTGAGTGCGAGGACCATACCCTCTACACCCCAATTTTTCACTAGGTTTGGGAAAAGGAAATTGTACAAACTTGTATCTTTTTACTTGCCTAAATATGAAATTTATGATGATGATTTTCAAAGACAATCATCATAAATTCATAATAGTTATTAGTTAGCAACTAGCTATTGTATCTACTATTCGGCTTCACATGATGACGTGATTTTGTAATCCATATGTATTCAAGAATCAAATTTAATAGAAAACACTTCCTCATGGTTTTCTAGACTCATTTGATACATTTTGTATTTGAATTTTGCAAAAAGAAATGTGTTTTAAAAAAAAAATAGTATTTTTTAAGTTGTCGAGTTTTCCTTGAGTTTTTGGTTTTTGGCAAGTCAAAAGTTTTGGGCTTGCCGAGTACTCTTCGAGTCTGAGTCTGCGAACTATGAATTATTTCATGATTTTTGAGTAGTGTTTTGGAATATCTTTGTAGTCTTGAAAGATATCTCCATAATACTATAGCAAAATGTCAAGCTTTTGTTGGTAAGTTTGCAACTTGGATGGATTGAGCTGTTAGAGTTGTCATCAAAGTATTTTGCCTCATCTCTAGACAAACCAGGAATAGTTGAAACTTATGAATATGAGAAAGGAGCCATTTGTATTGCTTTGTGGTACCAATGAGATATTGATCTTCACGGGGGATTTCGGAATCAGATAGAAACAATTGTTGACCTTGATGTACTGGCATGGGGGTTAGTTTTGTAGGTTGCTTCTTAGTCATACAAGTTTGGATTTTTAAGAAAACTTTGTAAATTTCAAGTAGTGCTATATTGCAGATTGCAAATGGTGATAGATTGCAAGGGAGCTTAAATGGGTGAGATTACACAACACCATGTTATTTTGAGCTCTCTTCTCTACTGAAACCATCCAACAGAACAAGGCTAAGAGTGTGCTTTCACTGCAAGGCCTAGACGCTTTGAAATGTATTATGTAATGAAATTCTTCGAAGTTGTCTTTGAACTGAAAGATTTCATCAACAGAGTACTGGTTTGTACATCTTAAACGTTGTAAAGGCAATCTTTTCTGCATCTTTAAACTTATTGATAGTGTGGTATGCCTCCAATTGTGAAAGCCATTCACCTAATTCTTAGCATCGATTTTTAATTGGAACATTAAAATGTTGAGACTGGCTTTCAACTTGAATGTATTTTGTTGTTGGAAAGAAGTAAAAATGGCAATAGCTGTTGTGGGACCTAGCTGAGGCGTGAGGGTACAACATTGTGAGAAAAATTCCCTGGGGGAGAGGGTCAGACAATTGGTTTTCTACCCCTCACCCCACCATGCAAACCATCCACAATAAAGGGTGGCATGGAGTTGATAGGTTGAGGCCCTCTCCCCTTTTCCTTCAAGCCCCAAGCCAAATATTTCTTTATTCTTCTGAAGGCTCTTGAATGGGCATTTCAAGTTTTGCTAAAGAGAGTTACTTTGTGTTACTGGACATCATGGTCTTGTATTGTTCTTCATCTAGAGGTTGAAACAAAATTGGGATGTATGCCTCCTTTTTTATACCATGAGCAATTAGCCATGCATTAATAGCGACAAATGAAGAATGATCTCTGCTCTGATACCAATGATCCATGCTGGGCCTAAGAGTTTGTATGGAGGACAATCAAGAATTTAACAAAGAGAGAAATTTACTTAATTGACCATTGAATTGTGCTAACATTTAATGGAAATAAATTATCAAATCCTGTATTATCATTAGACATTTAAAGGAGACAAGGCATAGCAAACAAAGCTGATATTTTACATATGCGTACAAATCTGGGCTTAAACACCAAATAATGCTATTCACATGGGCCGAATCTAGAGATGTATCGTATGGCATTGAGAATGTGATTACTGAAGATGAAGCATGTATTTGTATCAAACATGTATCATCATCCCTATCGCAAATTGAGAAGTTGAAAGTTCTACAATCTGTATTCTCTTACAAGGTGGAACAACTGCAAGACCCATTTGTATTTCAAATGCTTCACCTTACCCAATTCATTACTTTTTTGGAAGACAAATTTTTGTTTGGATAGAAAGTTCATGCTTGGTTGATGTTGTGGCTTTGTCTTGTTGTGCATGTGGTTTCCAACAAGTTGACATGTGACTTACAAGAGGTGCAAATTTAACCATCTCCAAAGCTTTAATAGAAATTTCTTGCATAACTTGCAAAGGGTTAGCTGGGAAATGTGAATTTGGCTGCAAGAGGTGCAAATTTTGTTGGGAAAAGTGCAAACCCAACCTGAATGTAATGTCCCCGTTTTGGAGGTAGTTTGATTTAATTAATCTAATTAATTAAGTTGTCCAAAATAATGATTATTTTATGAGGATGACTAATTGATTATTTTAATTAAATTAAAAAGTGGTATTAAGTTAATTATTTATAAAGTTATCAAATAAATAAATATTAAAAGGTAACTTTATATTTAATTAATTTAATAAAGTGACTTAAATAAAATAATATATCATAAAGTCACTTAATAAAAATAAAATAATATTCTGGAAGCTTCTAGATTTTGGGCCGACCTCTTGGTGAAAAAGAATAAATAGGTGAGGCCAGCCATTGTTTCATCATCCAGGAATTGTTGTTTGAATTGATGACTTTTGGTGGTGGAGAAGCCAGCTAGGGTTTCAGCCATTGGAGGACCTTTGGGGACGAAAACCCTCATTGGTTACGCAATTTTGAGGCTGTGAGATACCAGCTGAATTATTGCTGATTGTGGGCTTTACTTCAGAAGTCCAATCTTGTGCTTCATTGTGGAAATTATTTGAGTACAATAGCTGATGTATTATTGTACTTATTTTGAGTAAAGTATTTGACTTGCAACAGCTGATGTATTGTTGCATTTGATGGAGAAGTTACTTCAGCAGCTGATGTATTGCTGAGATTGATTATTTTATTGAGCAAATTTGTGGAGATTCAATTTGGAGAATAATTGCTGATTGTGATTTATCATTTCATCATCTTAAGGAGTGATATTTTGTAAAGTTTCAGTTGCATTTTCAGACCTTCATAATCTGCTGTCATGGAGGTTGATCAGCCTATGTGAGTCTCATGTTTTTGCTCATATCTTTCGATTGAGGAGGCCAATCATTCTGGGTATTGTTGTATTCAATTCCTATCGTCAAGACAATCGTTTTAAGGGCAAATTGGAGGGCGTTTGGTGCTGCAATTAATTATCTAAACTTTTGCCAGGCAAGAACAGGGGCAGCAGCTTGAGCATTTCGATTTGAGCTTGGAAGGTGCCTATCACATTGGATTTTTATTGTTTCTTCATCAACAACATTGGGCGCCATCATTACCAGGTTCTTCTTGCATTTACTAAGTAGTTTGCATTGTCATCATAGGCATTTTAGTTGCTGCTGTAAGTGAATACTCAGAAAATCAGATTTGGCACTATTGTCAAACAATTGTAAGCCAAGAGTCTTGGCCAATTCATAGCATCATTGTAGTAGACATTTTATTGCAAAGAAGGAGATATAAGTTGTTGGTCAAATACTATTGTAATTGAATATGTTATTGTCATTCATGATCAACTTATTAGTTTGCATGCCAATTGTTTGTCAAAATGTCAATTGGCTGTAGGTTTTCCTTTGGCATAAATAATGTTATAATATTGCATACTAGGTGTTTGTATTAATGCTACTTGGTTGTAAGTGCATAAATGCCATCTTAGGTTGCATCCAAAGTGTTTGTCATGATTTCTAATTGTTGTAGCTGCATATTGCAAGTAGTTTCAGTCATCTATATACATCAAAAGTGCATTAAAACAATTGCATTTCATCTTAGAGACATTCATAGTTGTCATTGACAATCATTGATACCATTGGAAACATTTAAAGAAACATCATTGGTGACGAGAAAGTCAAAACAAATCAATTAGAAGTTCTTATCAGCCTATATCAGCTTGAACACCAATTGTTTGACAAAATTCCCAAGGCAGCAAAAGAAGAGTTTTTGAGTCAGCTGGGCTAGGCTCATTACAGTGGTATTAGAGCGATTTCCTGCCAGCCTGATTGGGTTATTTCAAGATCAAGTTTCAGCTACCAACACGGCTTTAACAGGTGAAAGGGATTTGGAAGAAAGAATTTACAACAAAGGGAAGAAATTAGAACATCTATCTCAGCAAAAGGAGGTTCTTCTAAGCACTTTGGAGGAGTTAGAGACTTGTCTATGCATAGTTGATCAGTCACATTCTGATGTTATGGAACTAGCTTTGTCTCCAGCAGTGCATTGCTTGGTTAAGCCACAACTTATGAGACATCATGATGAGGTGGTAAGACTTGCAGCCATCTCTTGCATTAGTGAAATTATGAGGATAACAGCTCCTATTGATCCTTATGACAGCCATATTATGAAAGAGGTACTTCAAATCATGGTGGCAAGTTTCAAAGGTTTGGATGACATCAAAAACCCTTATTTTTCTAAGAGGGTAAAACTACTTGAAGTATTTGCAAAGTTCAGATTTGAAAACATTATGTTATCCATGGATTGTGTTGATGACATTCGCAAGATGTTTCATATATTTTGGAATGTTATCGATGAGGTTCATCCTAGTTGCGTGCTCACTTCAATGCAATCCATCATGTCTTCAGTTTTGTATGAGGATGATGCTATTTCTAAGCTCGTGACAAATGACCTATGGGCTGTTTGGAAAGGTGAGCAAGATGTGTCACCCATGGCACATGAGTTGTTAAGAAGTTTGGTTGAACAATTTAAGGATAATGATACTTCACCTATGGTTTCATCTTCTTTTCAAGAGGAGAGCATGCAATCATCCGATGTTTCAATTGAGCAAGATGATGATGAGGACAGGAAGCAGCATGAGTCCTCTCGTTTTCAGACACCTATTCAAGTCACTACTGATTTGACAGATGGAATTGGTGCTGACCTACTTGCAAATCGACATGAGAGCATTCAGGACTTTGCGGAAAAAGAATATCAGGCACAATTAGAGGCTTCTTCATGTGAGGTTAAAGCTAGAGATACTCCGCATGGTCTACACAGTTTGAGGAACCAGCTAAAGGTGAATGAGGATGGGATCGTGGCAGCTCTATCTCATCATGACAGGATGCATAAGATGATTGAAAATCACCTTTGGGCGGTTCAGCTTGAGAGAAGACAAAAGGGAGTTGTGGCAGAGTCTTCTCATGATAGCTTGCAGGAGATCAAAGAAGGCATGGGAGGGATGAAATCAAGTTATTTACACCTTCTTTCAGACCGTGACCACCTTCTTAACCTTGTTGGGATCTATTCAGATGCCTTGATGAGGAAAGAGGAGGAAGTTGATATGCTTTCTCAGGAGCTTATGGTCACTAGGGATTCTTTGGTGAGCACTCAGTTAGCACTTCAGGATTCAGAGCATTCCTTCCAGGTAGCCAGGACACTTGTAGATGATAGCAGTATGAGTTCACCTAGTGTTCACACTCAGGATACAGATGCAGTGTTAGGTGGTGGTGTAGACACATCAGTGTCGGCAACAGATTCGGGTGCTAGTGGAGTTCTGAGTACTAGTATCTTCTTCGGTACTCTGGAGGTTAACATTGGTCAGTTGAATCAGAAGGAGATGATTCCTTCTAGGACTTGCACGTTGGGTTTTGGTATTGATTCAACACCTTGCCAGGCAATAGATAGCATCCATGATGATGTTGTTGCACAACCAACTCATCCTATTATGAGTTGTGAGCCTTCTTCCAAGGATGGCAATATTGGATGGAATACACTGGATCATTCGGGTATTCCATTAGCTCAGTCAGGAGAGTTTCACCTTGATTGCATCTTGAGGTGTGGTCATCAGTTTGATTTCAGCCCACATGTTCAGGATTTGACGATGACTTTGATGACACAAGAGGTGGGTGGAATAAGGAGTGTTCTAGTCAGCTCAGATATGATTTGATTCTGACCTCAGATGATGATTTCGAGTTTGGCAGGTCTTCTACTTTGCTCTCTCATGATGATTATCATTTGTTTCAGGACTTGGAGACTTGCATTGTTTTGAGACATGGGGTATTAGAGTGGCACAACGGGAAGCAATAGGTAGTGGCTTTCCAATCGTGTGGTTGCATCAGATTCGCTATCACAGTTTTGGGAATGAGTTGATTCAGCAGATTGTGCGAGTGCTGGTGTTACAGGCGTTGTTTGGTGATGACAGGGACATTATGCAGTTCTTCTTGTGGGATCCAGGTGGTGAATTGCTTGAGGACAAGCAATTTCAAGAGGGGCGGACTGTAATGTCCCCGTTTTGGAGGTAGTTTGATTTAATTAATCTAATTAATTAAGTTGTCCAAAATAATGATTATTTTATGAGGATGACTAATTGATTATTTTAATTAAATTAAAAAGTGGTATTAAGTTAATTATTTATAAAGTTATCAAATAAATAAATATTAAAAGGTAACTTTATATTTAATTAATTTAATAAAGTGACTTAAATAAAATAATATATCATAAAGTCACTTAATAAAAATAAAATAATTTCTGGAAGCTTCTAGATTTTGGGCCGACCTCTTGGTGAAAAAGAATAAATAGGTGAGGCCAGCCATTGTTTCATCATCCAGGAATTGTTGTTTGAATTGATGACTTTTGGTGGTGGAGAAGCCAGCTAGGGTTTCAGCCATTGGAGGACCTTTGGGGACGAAAACCCTCATTGGTTACGCAATTTTGAGGCTGTGAGATACCAGCTGAATTATTGCTGATTGTGGGCTTTACTTCAGAAGTCCAATCTTGTGCTTCATTGTGGAAATTATTTGAGTACAATAGCTGATGTATTATTGTACTTATTTTGAGTAAAGTATTTGACTTGCAACAGCTGATGTATTGTTGCATTTGATGGAGAAGTTACTTCAGCAGCTGATGTATTGCTGAGATTGATTATTTTATTGAGCAAATTTGTGGAGATTCAATTTGGAGAATAATTGCTGACTGTGATTTATCATTTCATCATCTTAAGGAGTGATATTTTGTAAAGTTTCAGTTGCATTTTCAGACCTTCATAATCTGCTGTCATGGAGGTTGATCAGCCTATGTGAGTCTCATGTTTTTGCTCATATCTTTCGATTGAGGAGGCCAATCATTCTGGGTATTGTTGTATTCAATTCCTATCGTCAAGACAATCGTTTTAAGGGAAAATTGGAGGGCGTTTGGTGCTGCAATTAATTATCTAAACTTTTGCCAGGCAAGAACAGGGGCAGCAGCTTGAGCATTTCGATTTGAGCTTGGAAGGTGCCTATCACATTGGATTTTTATTGTTTCTTCATCAACAACATTGGGCGCCATCATTACCAGGTTCTTCTTGCATTTACTAAGTAGTTTGCATTGTCATCATAGGCATTTTAGTTGCTGCTGTAAGTGAATACTCAGAAAATCAGATTTGGCACTATTGTCAAACAATTGTAAGCCAAGAGTCTTGGCCAATTCATAGCATCATTGTAGTAGACATTTTATTGCAAAGAAGGAGATATAAGTTGTTGGTCAAATACTATTGTAATTGAATATGTTATTGTCATTCATGATCAGCTTATTAGTTTGCATGCCAATTGTTTGTCAAAATGTCAATTGGCTGTAGGTTTTCCTTTGGCATAAATAATGTTATAATATTGCATACTAGGTGTTTGTATTAATGCTACTTGGTTGTAAGTGCATAAATGCCATCTTAGGTTGCATCCAAAGTGTTTGTCATAATTTCTAATTGTTGTAGCTGCATATTGCAAGTAGTTTCAGTCATCTATATACATCAAAAGTGCATTAAAACAATTGCATTTCATCTTAGAGACATTCATAGTTGTCATTGGCAATCATTGATACCATTGGAAACATTTAAAGAAACATCATTGGTGACGAGAAAGTCAAAACAAATCAATTAGAAGTTCTTATCAGCCTATATCAGCTTGCACACCAATTGTTTGACAAAATTCCCAAGGCAGCAAAAGAAGAGTTTTTGAGTCAGCTGGGCTAGGCTCATTACACTGAATGTGCTTGGATCATTGATCCTATCCATCACATTTGTGCCATGAATTCTAATTATCCAACCTGTTTATACAGGAGCAAAATAACTGGGTAGTTGTTATAAATGTCATGGATGTTTCTGTGATCTGGTAAAGTTTGAAGATTCATTAGAATTTGGATTGAATAATATGAAAATTAAGTTAAAGAAGATGACGCTTGCAGGAATTAACACATAACCATTGCCAAGATTGTAGTCTTATCATTTACTTTCCCAGAGCTATACGGTGTAATTAGCAAGTGTAAAATGATTGCAGAATGGTCCAAAAATATCTTTGAATTTTCTTGTTGTCTAGTTCATGTTAATTGGCCTTTGCCTTTATTGAATTAGTAAATTACAATGTGTTGCAAATCTCTCTAATCAAGAACTCAGTAGGTGCGTTGAATGTACTTAAATTGGTTAGGTGGATTACAATGAATGTGAATTTGTCCTCTTAACATTATGAAACAAACAATTGGGGTCTTATTCTTGTTGCATTCATCTGGTTATTGCAGGTGACCCCTCGTTTGGAGGAATTAAAATTGTTCCAACATCTGCAAGAAGGAAAGTCTCAAGGAATTGTAGAATCTGGTTCAAGTGATCAAAAAGATATTAATCATAAATCTACAACATATAAAGAAGGCCCACAAAAGAATTCAACCAGGCAATCAAATAAAAGAAAGATCATTTCAGGGCGCTATGAAGAAAATGTAGAATCCAAACGACAGAAATATTCAGTTGAAGGTATTCTTGCATCCGAGGCATCTGATAGAGAAGATATTCGATCAAAAAATGTTGATAATTTGGAAGGTGATTCTGTATCTGGAAAACCAGTATCTAGAGGATCAGATGAAGAGACAGAGGAGGCTAACTTGAGTCCATTGAAGCAAGCAGTGTACCTGGATGAGTGCACAGCATATGTCTCTAACCTTGCAGTGGAGGTAAGTGTGTTACAACCTTTGTTTAAGACTGGTTTCTGCATTTATCCAAACTTATGGTATAGTGGAACTTACCTATTCCAGGTAAATGAAGAACACATACGACAGTTCTTCAGCGAGTCTGGAGGAGTAACGGCCATCCGTCTAGTGAGGAATCGGACTTCTGGAATATCTAAGGTTTACATGCTTGTTTCTATTGATTCACTTACAGACATTATTGCAAATTTATAGATGTATGTTTTCTATTTTGCTAACATAGTTCCAGGACATATTCTTTTACATATTGATTCCCATCTTGTTTTGTATTTTGTTTGCCAGGGCTTTGCATATATTGACTTTGAAAATGAAGAAAAGCTTTCTGCAGCTGTGGCAAAGAACAAACAAAAGTTGTTTGGGAAAAAGATTAGCATTGCACGTTCAAATCCAAAGGAAAGTCGAAGAAGAGGGTCAGCACTGGGGATCCTTGCAAGTGGACGAGGCAAGTCTGACACACTGATAAGATTACTGTTCTATTTTTAGTTTTCTGTGCATGCAACTAGAAAAATGAATATAATGGTCCTAAAAGTATGTAAAATTCTCATGTTATAAAAGTATACTGACGTTTGGTTAATAACACACAATATGAAAAGTTTACTGACCAACTGAATTTCATAAAAGTGAGTAATAACTAATAACGGAGGGTATAATAATTAATCTTGTAAGTAAAGGTTATTTAGCATTCAGTTGGTCATATCTCACACTTTTTATTTACACTCACTTCATTTCTGATATACCAGGAAACCTCTCTCTCCATTTTTTTGGCGTTTCTCATATTTTTCTTTGCCTATCTCAAATACATGCTTTTATCTTTTTTATGCAGGTAGATTTGTGGATTGGGTCTTTAGACACTTCTTCCTTTCAAAACAATTTTGTCTGAAGCTACTAAGAACATAGTTTGATATTTTGACCAAATCAGTAATAGTTTATAATGGTCCTAAAAGTAAGGCAAGTTCTCATATTATAAAAGTACACTGACATTTCGAAAAAAATGCGCACAATATGAAAAGTTTACCGACCAACTACATTTCATAAAGTGAGTAATAAGCAGGGGTGCATTAATTAATCTGGTAATTAAAGTTTAGTTAACATTCAGTTGGTCATATCTTTCACTTTGTTGCTCATTTCATTCCTGATATGTCAGAAAACCTTTCTCTGTCCATTTTCTGAGTGTTTCTGATATCTTTGTTTGCCTCTCTCACATACATTCTTTTAACTTCTTCATGCAGGCAGATCTGTGGATTGGCTCTTTAGGTGCTTTTTCCATTCAAAACTGTTTTTTCTGAAGTTACTAGGAACATAGTTTGATATTTATCCAAAGCAGTAATAGATTATAAGGTGCTTTTTGAGAAGATTTTTGCTCCTCAAAGTTGCCATAATTAACAAATTTGCTAGTTTTTCATAATAATGTTGATACTTATGAATGTCAGTTAAAAACAAATTCCTAACTTTTAAAGAGAGATAGATTCATATGGATTCAAAAGGAAATGATTCCTGGGAGGATAATCTACTCATTTAGCCTATTCATGAAAATCTTAATCTACTCACTACAAATTATATTTGGCATAGGAAAAACTGGCTTCAATTTCACTTATTTTTTGTCTTTCCCATTAAATATTTGGTATCAAGGTACTCAAAACATGGTATACATTTGATTATAACCATAGCAGTTTAGAACATGGTTAAAAAGTTGTGACTTGGCAAAACTTGAGTAGTTGGCAAATATTTTGGACAAAAAAGAAAACACATATTTATAAAATAATCTTGAACGCATGCATAGTAAACCATAAAACTGATTGTAGAGAAATAAGAGATAACTGATATGTACTAACTTAGTAATTTAATTCATTCATTATTTTCTAGATAAAAAAAACAAAAAGTTCAATCCATAATTACACATCATTGATCATTAACTATTAATTTCACGATACTTCATATTTCATAGTTATTAGTTATTACTAATCGTTGTCAAGTTCTATTGTTCAACAGTCATATTAAGATCATAAATCTCAAACATCATGATCATAATGTCTTGAAAAGCATCAAGATTCAAAACATATTGTTGTGGTCAGCAGCCACTACATCTCATGCTGCTACAGCTGCTGCTCCGTATTCTGCCACTTCTCCTCGTATGAAGAAAGGATAGCCATAACCTTTCATATAAAATTGGGCTCTAGTTGATGACAAAGTGGAATGCCTCTTGTAAGAATCCATGCAAAATGATATTTGAAGCAGTTGATGCCTTTGATCATGTCTCAACAATAATGACATTTGTCCTGTTTCTCCCTTTAGAATTCCGGCTTGCATATGACATATCTAAAAAAAATGAATTTGTAATCCTAAGATAAAAAAGGGAAAATATTAAAAATTGAATATTATAAAATGTAAACCCTAGCAGCTAGCTAGCTGCTAAATAATAGAGAAAAAAAAAATGATAGAACCTAGAATAAGAGGCAAAACAAAGAAAAAATCTATCTAAAAGTAAAAAATAGAGCAGGGATTATGCTAGGTTAAACTGCTACATACCTTGCAAATGCTACCAGAAAACTTGTTAGTCATCAAATCAATCCATGATCATGCAAAATCAATTCCGAATGCACTGAATGCTATCAATGTGATGAAGAAGTGAGAGGTAGAATAAGAAATTGTGAAAAAATGAAGTGTTGTGATGCTTTTCTGGCCATGAAATGTATTATATGTGTTGGACTACTGATTTTTTGCAAGTTAACTCACAAAAAACTCACCGAGTTTCTGCATAAATTCACTGGCAAGTAAAATCATGAGTGACCCGTAATTTTCTAAGTACTCAGGAGTTGGCAACTTTTTAATCTAATTTTTAGAATGGCGCTCCCTGAAAAGATTTCTTGTCCCAAAGTTGCTATGAATAACAAACTTGTTAATTTTGCCATGATGGTGTAGATACTTATTGGTATGAGTTTAAAAACCAGTTCATAACTTTTGATGAGGCCTACACCTTTATGGATTCAAAAGGAAGCAATCTGATTTGGGAGTAATTGTATTTTGGCATAGGAAGGAGCGGCTGCAATTTCACTGATGGTTTTGTCTTTTTATAATATATTTATTTTTTGATGGATTCAATCAGGTTGCATAGATATTGGCATCTCTGTCTTTAAGCAGATTACAACACGTTGAGTAAAGCGTACACCTATAACAAAATCGTCTTTCGACTAAGCTGCCATGAGTAGGACTATCCATTCCATCGAAATCACCTAGGAACTGAACCTGGCCCAATCACACCTTGGGGATTTGAATTTGGGTGGATGGTGTAACATACATCACATGGGTGATGATTGATATTAGTTGTATGTTATATGGATAGATGATGTGTGATGGATGTCTTGGCCATCACCATACTTGGCTAAGGAAGTTAAGGGCCGTTCAGCATTGCATGGAATGGTCACAAAGAGATCCTATTCTTTTGTAACAGTAGGTTGAGTTCCTAGGGATTGAGGGCCAGTTAGTATTGCATGGAATGGCCACAAAGAGATCTTATTCTTTTCTAATAGTAGGTTGAGTTCCCAGTCCACTGTATAGAAATAGCAATATCAATCACGATCAATTGATATTGGGCAGGGTAAAAATAACAAAATGAATTGACTCCTCAATTCATATATCATATTCTTTTGGCTCCTCTAATGTTAAGTCTCATATTAGGTGTCAAATTCAAAGTAGGTGGTAAAGATTGCAGATTAATTCATTATACTCCAGAATATTGGACCAAATATATTGATTACCTGGCAGCATTTGAGTTACTCCTGAACCAGAAGTTATCCTTGAAAGATGCATGGGCAACGGTAGTTGCCAAATCTTCCATTGAATTTTATGCTTGGACCACCCTCTAACTACCCTCTAGCTCCAATCAATAAGACCAATAGACAAAGAAAACAAATTGTTAAATAATAATTGTCTCTCTATAAGAACAAGTATGGAGAAATAAAATAGACAAAGAAAACAAATTGTTAAATAATAATTGTCTCTCTATAAGAAGTATGGAAAAATAAAATGGTTCCAATTCTAGCTCTGGTTGGACAAAACAAAAGGGTTCAAATTGTTGAGTAGATGCAAACTCTTGTGGTGTTCTGATGGAAACTGGTGAAGCACTTGATCAAAATTCAAGAACTGCTGTCTGGGTTGAGACAGAATGATCGTTGATCTAAGGAAGTGTCATTTGCAAAACAATTGAAAAGGAGATGGAAACTGGTGAAATGATTCACAACTCTTGGGTCATAGGTGACTGTTTTGGTCCATAAGTGTAGACACTTAAATAAACCTGACTAATATTATGCATCTGATTCTGATAAATTAACATCTTCGGACTAATCAATTAATTAAAATAATCAACATTATTTAGTTAAATTTAACAAATTCAGCTATTAATCAAATAATTAATATTATTAGATTAATTCATCTTTCTTCTGACTAACGTTCATCATATTTAATTAAATCAAATCATTTAATTAAATCCTCCTAAAGTCCTCTCATTTGATTAAATAAAATAAATCAAATGTCACAATCCCCTAACCCATCCAAGTTAATTAATTCTGAATTAATTAATTCTAAATCACTTTCTAATCATTATTAATAAATCCTTAAGCATTTAACTCTTCAAGAGCTAAATCAACCCATGGTCAACTAACTAGGTTGCACATGAAAATAATTTCTTTTAATTATCTAATTCCTCTATTTATCCTCACAATGGCATATTCCAAGGAATATTCCTCTCAACTACCTCTCCATTCAATTTCCCTCCAAAGTTTTAAAAAAGCCTCTTACACATTCATAAATACTTCTTACAAAATAAATTTATTTCCTCTTACATGCCATCTTGTCTCTTATAAGGGCATTCAATCCTCTTACATCCTCACCCACATTCTCTTACATCGCAACCACATTCATTTACTTTTTCTTACATCCTTTCAAATCCTCAACCATTTTTCATTTATTCCTCTTACACCTCCTTTCCTCTACACATTTCCCAAAATGTGTTCCATCCCCATCCAATGGAATTGTGACAAGTGTCACATTCCTGTGGTTCCTCTTTTATCCCACATTCACCAATTTATCTCATTCTTCAACCCTTGAGTCCTATAAGTAGAGACTTTCTTTACACAATATGGATCCATAAGTTAAAGCATTCTTATTATAGGCATTTTCATCCATTTTCATCATATCTTAGCTAGTTTTATCATCATTTGGAGTGAACTCATGCACTTGGAATCAACAACACCATTGAAGCTTATCATTAGGATTGGGAAAGGGCTTCTTTCCACATTAAATGAGCACCAATCCCCCTATGGGATGAAGGTTTGAGTAATTTAGATGAGTTTGCATGCTTTTGTATTGTTTATTTCATGTTTTCTTGTCTTTCTTGATTGAGAATCTCATAGGGAGTGCTTTGTTTGGTTTTCTAACTTGATTAACACTTGTTTGTTGTCTCTTGTTAGTTAATTGCAGCTTAGACACTCACAATAAGAATGAAATCTTCAAGATTCAATCAACTGAAATCTTGTTCATGGTGCCTTACTGTTAGTGGGACAACTTGATTCGAGTTGACCAGAATTGGCTCAATGCATGCACAGGTTATGGCAGAGATACTAGCACTGGGATTTGCTTTCCCTACTAAATCAAGTTTTCTGTGTTTGACAGTCTTGTTGGGTAGACCTTTTTCGATTCAAAGGTTTTGGAGGTGTAGTGGGTGGAGTCTAACTGTTTCCCTTGAGGGAAGAGCATTTGGTCAGTTTTGTTCTTCAATTTACACAAGAAGTCTTTGGTAGAATGCTCTGCCATTTGAAAGTTTTCATAGAACATTTTCTTTAACAATTTGTACCCCAATAGTCCATCCCCTCTTCCTTAAACTTTTTTCATCATTTAGAGCATGCCTCATCTCAGAGCTTGTATGAACCCTACTTCACTATCATCATTGAAGTCAAAATCATCATCTTTGCTTCTTCTCCTATAGTGTGAGGATGTTTTTTCTTCTCATTAAATGTCCATTGCTCTATTGTATGCAACTTCCTAAAATGAAGGTGACAAAATCACCATCTTCCTATACAAAAGGGTACAAACTCCTTAATGAATCATTCTTTTTTCAATGTCATTCAAAATTTCTTTAAGCCTTTCATTGCAGATTCAAACATTTTCATGTTTTTCTTGTTGAGTGTTATAAATTTCTGTAACACATTCGTTGTTGTCATGAAGAAGTCTGAATTCTTTCTTGAGTATCCATTTGCAATTTCTTTCAAGAAATCTTGCAGTTAATGGTGCATTAATGAACTAATCGATTATCAACCCTTGTGAATGTGGCTGGAAACATTTGTACCCAATGGTTTCATGAGCTTGGTAGTTTGCAGGCTAGATAGTTATGCATGTTCTACTATGACATATTGGAACTTAAGACCTATCACCCATAAAGTTTGGTAGCTTTTGCTTTGAAGAAGTTGGATTGGGTGTTGGAGTAACAATTTTTGGTTTTTGGGTTTGATGTGAATACCTTGGTAGGAGCATCCCTAGAAAGCTGTATTTAGGACATCCCATTGCTCTTCCAACACCGTTGGACACATCTAGATTTTTTACCCTTTTAGTGGGGGATTTCTGTACATTGCTATGTTTTCCTTAAAACTCCGTTCGTTCATAGCTTACTCTAATGGTTCTAATTCTTTGACTTGGTGTCTTTGGTTTATTCTCTTCTAATAGTGATTCTTTCATTCCTTCAATATTTCTCTTGTAAGCTGCTTTCTCTTTTGCCAGGGTCTTGTAAGACTTTGTGTCATAAATACTTGCCTTGAAATGAGGGCATTCAGATGAGTCAATTAACTTGATGATTTCTCTATAGCACACTCCAACCTAACTTGTTTATCATGGTTTCCACCTCCTTTCCCTAGAGGGTAGTTTTCTAGCAACTTGTACCCACTCTTTCCTTATGAATGCCATAATCTACTCTCATATGCCTGTTGAACTCTCCATTGTCTGAGCACCAATTTTGACTCACACTTCAGCATAATGTTTTCACTTCAGCTTGCATTTATACTTCAACTCTGAAATCAATTTGATATATTTTTGCAATTGACTACCTCTTACAACATTCTCCATTCTCGTTTTTCCACTAGCTTGCTTGATCATGTGATTACTTGGTCTGCTCCTTGATCATGATTGTCTTCTTGTACCAACTTTCTTGATGCTTAGTGGATTTACTTTGTTAGAATTTGGTATCATTCGCCAAGTACTTCCTCTTCTTCCCAACAATGCATTTCCTCATGCCTTTGCAAGGTTTGTTGTCTATGTGCTTTCCTTTCTTCTTTTACATGAAGATCTTATAATATGATATGGTGCTTTAGTAGGAAGCTAGTAAGTTGTCAAATAGTCAATTATCTCTTACATGTGCCCAAGATAGAATTTGCAGATGCTTGGTTTCTTGATGACTCTTACTTGACATACTGGGAATCTTGGGTGAGCTGATCTTCTCTTCATTTTTGTGTCTTGATTAGTTTTGTGTATTTGCTAACCCATTTATTCTAGTGCTTCCATCTTGTGTCACCATTAATTGTTTTTGTCAACACCATCTTCTATTTTACTTCAAACTTGACTTTACGTCGCAAGGGCAATGACACCATAAATATTTACTATAGAATTTTATAATACCAAACTGCAAGCTACAGGACAAAAGGATAATTGGTATCGCATGTCATACTAATTTTTAGTGTAAAATACACCTTTTCATGTGAAGTTGAACTTAGGTTATTAGTTTTGGAAGTTAGCCTGGTATGTAGATATGTGCACCTTGAATAAACGTGTGAAATTTGAATAAGCATATGCAAGTACCATTTGGAATGGTAAATCAACATATCTGTAGGCCTTTACCAAGAGATGGCACTTTCACACCCACCTTTTACCCACTAGCATTTAATTCATCTCCTGTCCTAGATTGCTATATAAACCTGATGCCTGTAATCTTTTGTTTTGTGAAGATTGGCCATTGAAAGCCCTATAAAAGTCCTGAAATCAGTGCTGAATTTTCAGAAGTGGGTTCAGTTTCAGCCTGGTCTGACTCTACAAAGATGTTTGCAGCAATTAAATTAGGGTGGGGTAGTCTCTTGCTTAATGAAAATTGGTTCCTATTTGCTTGAGATCTGACACTTTCCATGGAAGAATGTGGATCATTTATTTTCACAACCTTCGCCATGATATTTACATATCTGGAAGCATCCTCAAGTAGATATGACTGACCAGTATGTCCAGAGTAGTTTAGATAGCTAGTTTAGCCTTTTGTTTTGTAAATTCAGCTCCATTTGCTTTAGATCCAAGCTTTTCTACTGGTCATGGACTGTATTTTGCTGTGTTACACGGGGACGCGTCCCCTGCCCCAAAACCCACAGTTCCCGTCCCCTGCTGTCCCTGGGATGGGGGGACACAAAGGGGACATCCCCCAGCCATCCCCGAAACAGCCCAACTAGCAGGAAACGTCCCCTGCCCTTTGGGGACGTTTCCCTGCCCCCGGTACGGATGGGGGACGTTGGAAACGTCCCTCATCGTACCAGGGACGGCTAGCCGTCCCCCATGGACAGGGAGCTTCTTGGTTAAGAAAACATTTAAAATTTTGATTTTATATTTCGTCCTCCTTTCTAAGGTGATTTTTGAGTTTGGGTTGTTTGACATTTTGTCAAACACTTGGCATGCAAAGTGATTGAGTTCTGATTTCTGAATGTTTATGAATGAATTTTAATGCCAAATCATTTGCATATAACATATAAATGATAACTACTATGATAACATCAACAAATATGAAACATTCAACCTCAAATCTGATTTTATTTACACTATATCAAGTCTGAATACATTGCATTACAAGTATGATTTGATTACAGCAGCACACATTTTCTTCAAAATCTAATTTATATTGATACCCAATGAAATACAAACATACCCGGATCATTGGCTACAATAATAAGTTTAATGACATTTATTATGCTGTTATATTACTGCTCTCGTGATTTATTTACATATTGATATTGTTGTTATTAATTATTAATTTATTGACATATCTCTCTCTTTCCCCCTCTCTCTCTATAATATATTAATAAATTTTGAAAAAATCATATATATATATATATGTATTTTGTATGTCGCCACCCCCCACCGCCCCCTAAAAATGTCCCCCTAGGAAACGTCCTGGAAACGCGTCCCTTGCCGTCCCCCTGTCCCCGTCCCCGAAACGCCGTGGAACATAGGTATTTTGTTCCTTAATAAACACCTTTGTCTACATGAAACACGACTGGTCAATGCAGTTGAGAAGAAGAAAAATTTCAACTGATGTGATGAATCCCTTGGACTTTTTAGCCTCTCAGCTTCACCTCATCCCAAGGTTCATATTCGTGACTTAGAGATGCCTCTCAAAGCTTGGGAGAAGCTTTCAAATCTATTTGAAAAGACATATATCATTAAGGGATAAAAGTTGGAAATTGCACTCATAAGTTTGAACTCTTGGGACTTTAGCATCATTGAGGATTTCATTTCACAATTCAAGCTAATCAAGTTTCAGCTGAAGGACTGCCAAATTAAGAAGAAAGATGATCAGCTAATCATGCATGTTCTTTCTAAGTTTGGGGACCCTTATGTAATGTTGGTCTCCACATTCTTCACCAATATGGCTTCTTGGTTTGATAAGTTTAAAATGCAACCATTTGGTGTTTTCTATGAGAAAAAGATCATACAATGGGTACTTTTTCTCCGCATAGTTTGAAGAATCATGCACTCATAGGGCATCAAAGGTTTTGTAGGCACTAGCTTCGGGTACAAAATTCATCTGTGGATAGCTGACTAAAAAAATACTTCTACCCAAGGTTGCACAAAGCGATTATTTGTCAATCAATTAAGAAATCCAACGGAGAGCTGGAAGTCATTGCTGGAGCCCCTTTCTAATTCTAATGAGAAAACTATAATACCTTGCCTTCTCCAACATATGACTTCAAAGCAAATCAAGAAACCATCCAAAGATTCAAGAGGTGAAACATACTCCAACTTTACCTGCTGATCAGCAACTTGCTCTCTTGAGAAATGATACTTAATTGGAATGTGCTCTGTCCTGGAGTGCATGATTGGATTCTTGGAAATTTTAATTGCACTCGTATTGTCACAGAAAATAGAGATGGTATGTTCATACTCTACCTTGATGTCCTTCAAAGTTTGCTTCATCCATAAAACCTGTGTGCGACAAGAAGCTGCTGCAATGTATTCTAATTCGGCTGTAGCCAAAGAAATAGATTCTTGTTTCTTACTCAACCATGAAACAAGATAATCTCTTAGAAAGAATGCACCTCCACTTGTGCTTTCGCTATCATCAATGTTGTTGGCAATTTGCATTTGTGTATGCTGTGAGGGTGAAATTTCCACCTTTTGGATACTCCAATCCAAAATCCATAGTGCCCTTAAGATATTTGAATATCCTTTTTACTACATTACATATGTGCCCTTTGGTGAAACTTGAAATCGATCCACATACTGAACCGCTTGCATAATATCAGGTCGTGTAGCTATTATATACAATAAACTTCCAATCATAGATTTGTACAAAAGTCTGATTAGCTTTAGGAGATTCATCATCCTTTCTCAACTTGCATCCTGTAACCATGGGGTACTCACAGGATTGTAGTTCTCAATCTTGAATTTCTTCAACATCTCTTTAATGTACTTGGTTTGAGAAATAAATATTCTTTTATTTGATTGTAAAATTTGCAAACCAAGAAAGAAAGACAACTCACCAAGCATAGACATTTCAAACTCCTTCTACATGTTAATGGAAAATTCTTGACACATCTTTTCATTGTTGCCTCCAAAAATAATATCATCAACATTTACAACAACAATCAACATGCAATCACCTTCATTTATGACATAGAGATTGTTGATGCAAGTTTTTGGATTCAACTGTGTATGTTTTTGTATCGATGTTTCGGATCACACTCAGCGATCCATCATTAGGAAGAGGAACAATAGAATGAAAGGAGTGCAAATAGAGCCTAATAAGGGGTGGGGAAGGAGGGGTGAAAGAGAAGAAACAAGAAAAAAGAATAAAGAAAAAAGGAAAAAGGACAATTAGTAAAAGAGTGAAAAATAATTACATATTCCTAATGTTTATTATTTTTCACTCTTTTACTAATTGTCCTTTTTTCCTTTTTTCTTTATTCTTTTTCTTGTTTCTTCTCTTTCACCCCTCCTCCCCCAGCCTTTATTCCTCCTCCCCCACCCTTTATTAGGCTCTATCTGCACTCCTTTCATTCTATTGTTCCTCTTCCTGATGATGGATTGCTGAGTGTGATCCGAAATGTCGATACAAAACATACAAAGTTGAATCCAAAAACTTGCATCAATCTTATGGACTGTGGAAAACTCATTCCAACTATAGAGATTGTTGTCTACAATACCTCTTTTGAAGCCTTGCTGCTGTAGATATTTGTCCAATCTTGCATACCAAGCTCTCGGGGCTTGTTTCAACCCATAAATTGCCTTCCTTAGCTTGCAAACATAGTTCTGATTTTTTGAAATAAATCCATCAGGCTGTTTAGTGTAAACTTTGTTGAGTATTTTGTCCTTGATGTCAAGGTGCTTGTGTGCTTGAGCTACTTGGTTGCATGCTTGAGCTACTTAGTTGTCTACTTAAGCTTCTTTCCTGCTTACTTCGTCAGCATAGCTTGCCAAGTCAGGTTGCATTATCTGCCTTTGTTTGTCAGACCTGTAATCAATTTGCCTAGTCAGGTTTTTAAATGGTCAAAGTTCGATCGCTTGTTTCCTTGATATCAGGTAGCTTATTATTATAGTGACGGTTTTTTAGAGATGGCAGCTTCTTTCTAGTGGTGGCGGCTTGTGTATAGGACGAATTTCATTGCAACCTCTTGTTTCTGGCGGACAATTATTGATATGCATGTTCGTGTGATCTATTCTTGGTGGCAGACTTATTCATCTTAGACGATTCCTTTTTAATCAACGACCTCTTCATCAGTTGTAGGCCTTTGTGGAGCTTTTATTTGAGTCACCTAGTATATTGGATACCTGTTGATTTTATTGTGAGTGGGGTGGTATTTTGGCATATCAGGACATGATTGATTTCTATCGCTGTCCATTTTTTCTACAAAATGCTATTCACTCAAAATTACTACTGGCCTTTGTGATACATATCATCCTGATCGCTTTCGCTACTATTTTTGTATGCGAATTAAAAAAAGGAATGTGGCATCTATGCTAAGTTCGTGAGTTTTGAATATCTTTAGCAATTCTTGTGTCCGAGTGTGTATGAAGACGTGTTGAGTGTGTTGAATATGCATTCTGTGATAACATTCATCTAAAAGTCGTGTGAGCCTTCCTTAAAAAATGGGACGTGAGAATTAAAATCAGTGCTGCCACTGATGAAGTCTTTTAGTGCTACGTATCCATTCAGGAAATGCATTGCTTTTAATTACTTGGTGTATGGGCTGAAAAAGGTTAATCATTGCACCATCTAAGGCTGGTGGTCTGAATGATTTTGTGCTCTTTGCATTTTCATTTTGCTTGAAGCAAGTCGAGGTGTGTAGGAAAAATAGATTATGAGAACTAAAAGTTAACGTCAAGTGTCTATGATATTTTCTGAATTTGATGGCTTTCTATAAAAATGAGGAGTTCGTAGTATTATGTGGCAGGCACCATTTGTTTTGAAAAGAGTGATGATGGTGCTGGCTATGCATTTTTCTCTATTGTATAAGTTTATTCCTCTCTGATATAAATGGTGCTCATGGGATTCATATATGTTTGAAATCTTTGATATCTTTTGTTTATGCCAATTGTGAAGGAGACTTGGAGCTGCTATTTCTGTCTAAGTTTAGAAAATAAGGAAGTCATAATTGGTTTACTCTTTGTAGCGTTATTCGAAAGTATTTTTATAGAGGACGGAAGTATCTGAAGGAGTTGTGAGTTCAGGCTATTTGAATGCAAATTTGTATTGGAATGCATTATATCAGAATTGTGAAAAGTTTTTGAGAGTCGGTGCTTCAAATAATCAGAGTAGGTGTTTTGAGGAGGGTTGGTGCTCTCAGTGAGTTGGTGCTCACTTATGTAATCTGGGTTGGTGGCCATTTGGTTAATGAAAGCTATTGATCTGCTGTGGTTTTTTACTTGAAAGGGTTTTCCACGTGAAATTTGGTGTTCCTCATATTTGATGGTTGCTCTTACTGTTTTGATTTCTGATTCATTTGGTTTTAAGTTTTAAAGTTTTGAAATACCGATTCACCCCCTTTCCCCCTCTTAATATTTCATGTGTGCTCTTCAAACTTCTTCCTCCAAGTTTCCATTCAAAAAGGCTGATTTTACGTCCATTTGATAGACTTTGAAATTTTTAAAACTAGAAAGAGCCAAGAACATTCTTATGGTTTCCATCCTAGCAACTAGAGCAAAAGTCTCTTCAAAATCAATACCCTTAATTTGAGCGTATCCCTTGCATACAAGTCTTGCCTTGTTCCTTACGACTTGGCCATCTCCATTTAACTTATTTTTGAACACCCATTTAGTACCGATTGCATTCTTATCCTTGGGTCTTGGAACAAGTTCCCAAGTTTCATTCTTCTCAATTTGATCAAGCTCCTCTTCCATGGCCTCTATCCAATACTTATCTTTAGCTACTTCTTTGAAGCTTTTAGGTTCAATTTTGGACAACAAGGACATGTCTTCATCTTTTGAATAATTTACCATCCTTCTTGTTGTTCTTGTCCGACCATCTTCTATTATCAAATCTTCTGGATGATTCCTTTGTATAAACTTAGATGGTGTCTTTGTTGGTGCTTCTGATGGTGTCTTCTACTCAAGTATTTCAATCTCTTTGTCTTTTTATTTTCTTTGTCTGATGAGAGCCACAACCCGAGATTTAGGAAAGAAAACAATAGAGACAATAACAAAATTATTATTTATTTATTTTCCAAATGTTTTGGTTACAGAGAAATTACATTCCAGAGGATCAAATCCTCACAGGCTGCAATACATGCAACCTTTTTGTTTCGAAAAAGCAAATCCCCTCTTCCCAATACAATTTTCTCTTTTCCCCCCCAATACCCCAAAATTTCCAAAATGAGTCCTAAATAGCCTTTTTCCGGCTTGGAGCCAAAAATACAATTTGAAATTTGAATATAGACGGTTGGGTGCTGAAATTTGAAATTTGAAATTTAGAAATTGAGTCCCAATTCGAAAATTGACAATTTTCCAAAAATTGACCAATTTCTGGAAGTCATAACTTTTGATCCGGGATTTCGTTTGACGAACCATTTGAACCGTTGGAAAGGTCTCGAAGTGAACGTGCTAAGAACTTGCTTCGCCGGTTTTGACAATTTTTGGGCCCGCATTTAGACGTTTAGTGGTTTCAAATTGGGCTTGAAAGAGTTTTAGGGCAATTTTGGGAAATTGAAACTTGAATATCTTTCAAACCGGGAATGATCTTGGCCTGATTCTTTCGCCAAAGGGTCTATTTTTCTGTCCTGAAGCTTCCCATAAATTTCTACATCACGCCTTCAAATTCATACCTGCTAAAAATAGCAGTTTGACTAGAAAAAGCAGAAAAAAACAATTTTAAAAGTTGGGAATTCTTATTCGACGAAAAGGGTATCCAGAAATGCAAAAATAGCTACAAAAAGTTAATAGAAAGGAAAAATATTTTTGGGTGATGCAGGATTGCCCTTACACCACTGGATGCTCCTGCATCATTGTCTTCATTGCACTTCTCTATATTTTGATCATAAATCTCATGTATCTTTTCTAGAAGATTTCTTTCTTCATCAACTTTGTGCAACCATTTATTATAGCACTTGTATGCTTTATGCTTTACTCTTTGAAGAGTATCCAAGAAAAGTTTCTTCATCCGCTCATGGATCAAACTTTCCTAGATTGTCTTCATCTCTTCTAATAGCATGGACTACCAATCACTTTAAAGTACTTCATAGATGCTGGCCTGCCTTTCGATAAGTCATACGGATTCTTGCTACTATTTACTTTGATTAGACCATGGTTCTGAATATAAACAACAGTATGAAAGAATCAAGAACCTTGGACTCATTTAGCATGCTTCTAGCCATCCCTTGAATTGTCCTATTTTTCCTTTCAACTACACCATTTTGCTGTGGTGTTCTTGCAGCTGAAAACTGTCTTCTTATGCCATGTTTTTCACAAAAAAATTCAAATTCACTTGAAGTGAATTCTCCTCCTCTATCTAATTGAAAACATTTGATTTTCTTGCCAGTCTCATTCTCCACTAAGGCTTTGAATGCCTTAAATTTGTCGAGAGCTTCAGATATTTCCTTCAAGAAAGCAACCCGTTAATAGCATAAAATATCTTTCACCTTGCGTACTCCATATTTTAGTTGGCCCATATAAATCTGTATGAATCAGCTCTAGAGGCTTTGATGTAGAATACTCCTTGGACTTGAAGCTTCCTCTAGTTTGCTTCCCGAATTGACATTCTTTACAAACTATGTTTGAAGGTTTTGAAAACTTTGGCATATCTCTCACTGCTTCCTTACGGCTGATCTTAACAAGGTATTCAAAACTTAGGCACCCCAATCTCTTATGCCACAACCAACTTTATGAATATCAAGAATGTAGAGTGTAATGTCCCCATTTTGGCCATTAGCTCTTCATTTGGTTTTAGCCTATTTCCAGAAATCCGTAGGCTTGTTTGAGGTAAAATCAGGGTTTCCTTCTTCGGAGGTTCTATGGCATTCCAGGGAGTTTACTATTTATAGTAAATTCTATTTTTGGCAGTATGCAATTTTCAGTCTTCAGGTCTTCATTTTCAGTTGGAGCAATTAAATGAGTTCAAGTTTTGGCTTCTGAAAACTTTATATTGGTGAATTTCATAAATAAAGGCATTAATGTTATAATTTGCAGTTGACCCCTTGGCCTAGGGAAATAACTTTATATTGTTCTTAAAAGGTGGACTTGAAGGGGCGATGAAGGATAATTAAATATTATAAGTCTTTTAATGCAGGAAAAGTGGGCCGCCTTTTTCTTGAAGATATTCTTTTAAAATAAGGTTAATTGTGTCTTGATAAAGTGGGCGCATTTTGAGAAGTTGGAAGGTTTTTGGAAATTTGAAAATTCATTGAAATTTGACTTTTGAAAACACCTTCTTGGGAGTTGATGAGTCTTAGTCTTTTATAAAATGGAAGCTTTGCTCAGAGTTTTTTTACTATCTATAGAAAATTATGCTAAAGTTATGCTGTCGGAATGACAATTGATATTTTGCTTCAAGGATGTCTACCTCCTAGCCTTTCGTCCAATTTTGTGTTTGAAAGATAACACCTAGTTGGCTACATTGCTGCTTCTCAATATCAGACTAGTAGATTGAGCTCATTTGTTGAAGAATTCTGGAGTTTTTATCAATTTTGAAGTTGCTGGTTCATCTACAGCTGAAGGTGGTTTTTGCTTACAGCTCTTGGAGAAAATTTATTTTGCTTGTGGGTATTCTACCTATCTATTTCTACACCCAAGGTGCCCCCTTCCACCAATTTGCAGATTTTAGTTTGGTGTTTCTGATTTTTACTTACGCCCCTCAAGGAGGCCGTACCATTCATGGTGCATTGGGAATCGTGCAAAGAAATAAATGCTGAGTTTTTGTTGCTGTTTCTTCATCTGAGTATAGGTGCCTATCTTCCAACAGCACATTGGCTTTCGTCTCACGCAAATCGGAGGTATTTTGAGTGAGTTGTGAATATTTCTTTGAATTTCACAGTTGCTGATCAGAATTTCCAGAATCTCAGTTTTATATCAGACTTTATTAATTTCAGTTTTGGCCTCTAATTTGTCATTGGGAAAGCAAAAAAACATTGATAGAATACATTCTTCTCTTCTTGGCTTTATTTCCTATCATTGTAATTCTCGTATTTGCAAACTCTTGAATTGTAAGGTTGAGATTTAGTAGTACTAATCCAACCAGTGTTATTGCTGCAATTACTTGTTTATTTTCATATTTAATTACCCCTGGATGGTTTACCGCCAGTGTGGAGAAAATGAACATTAGTTATCTCTTTGTACCCACTCTCAAGTGGTGAATCCCCACTCTCCAGTGGATGCCCGCCGCAGCGGATGAATTAGATAGTTGTAGCTTCATGGCTGGTTATCCGCCTATTAGTTTCAGTTTTTTAATTAATAACTCCGTCATATGTTAGCACCTCGCCCTCAGTGGGATCTTGAGTGCACATTCTTGACGTTGAGTTTGTTCATTTCAAGTTATTGTTTTGTAGTTTCTCCGCCATATGACAACACCTCTCCTTCCTTGGGATTGAGTGTGCATTCTTGGCGTTGAGATCTTTTCAACTTGGATTTCAATTTGGAGCTAACGCACGCTAAATCAAGTTGGCTAATGTATTTATGTTATGTAAATCTTCGAAAAAATTGTTAGCATATTTTAGTGGTATCAGAGCAGAAGATCCGCCCATCCTGTGGATCAGTGCTTCATGTTTAGGCAGATGAGTGACAAAGATCTCCGGTACTACATCAAAAGTCAGAACAGATTCTAGTTCAGCTCCTTGTGGTATCCAAAAGTTGGCAGTTAGGCATGGCTAATGAAGAAGAGATGAAGTTGGCAGAGACTCTCTTTATGGCTGGAAAGAGACTTGGTAAAGAATTTCAGTCAAGAGAAAATGAAGAGAACATTCTTCATTTGTTAGAACAATGTTTGAGACAAGTGAAGCCATCACCTTCAGAGAAAATGGAGTTGGCACTAGCTCCTGCAGTGAATTCTTTGAATCAGCCCTATTGGTTGGGGCATCCTGATGAAGAAACCAAGCTGCTGATTTCTTCTTGTTTCATGGAGATAATAAGAATTGTAAATCCCCATTTGCCCTATGATGTTGAAACCATGAAGATCATATTAAATATGATAGTGGAGAGTTTTCAAGATTTGGATGAAACTGGAAGTAGTTTGTTTCCAAGAAGAGTTGCTATATTGAAGATATTTTCTGAACTCAAAACAAGTATGTTGCTGGTTGAATTAGGTATGCAAGATCGAATATATTATTTGATCCATTACCTCTTCATTTCAACTTGGAGTGAACAGGAGGAGGTTGTAGTGGCAGCAATGAGAAGCATTTTAGTTTTGACTATCAATGAGATGGATGACATTCCAAAATCCGTCCTAACTTTTTTGTTAAACATTCATGAACAAGAAGGAAAGAATTCCTCTACTGCTGGTTTGTTGATCAGAGATTTGTTCATTCAATGTGAGAGAAAATTGAAGCCACACTTGAAGAAGACAGAGCAGAAAAATGAGGTAGTTATTAGTGCAAAGGATGGGAATAAAATGTTATTTCTCAATGATTCTAAGGCGGTTTCTCAAGAAGTGCCTATTGATATGCAATTGTTCACACATGTTGAGGGTGAGTGCAAGGAGGCAACATCAATTTTGAATACATATGAAGAATTTATGACAAGTGACCAAGAAGATTTCTTTGGTATGTATGTGGATGCTAATGATAAAATCAGCAACACATCTATTCATGATGGGTTTGTTGAAGATAAAAATGATAAATTAATCAAAGCAGCCAGCTTTGATGACTCTTATTTCCAGTATGATGACGGTGGCAAAGGCGGTATTGAGCTTGATCATCAAACTAAGCTCTTGGAGGAAGTTACTGATGAAGATTTCAGTTTGAATGGAATGAGGAGTGACTCATTCAATGAGTCAACAATCCAAGAGGAGCATGAAGATCTTTTCCTGTTGATCATTACAATCAACCCTTTTGCATTTGGGATCCTGGTGAGATGGCACCAAGGTATGTTAAAGAACTTGAGTGGGATAAATTTCCCTTTGATCCTGATAAAGTTCAAAATCCATTTTGTATTGCAAGCTATGAAGTCATTGGAGAAGACGTTGTCTTTGATGAAGAAGCTTGTTTGGCAAAGCTCCATAAAGATTCCTTTGAGGTGGTTGTAGCCACTAAAGCAGAGTATGTTGCTACCAAGACTTTAAGAGCATCAATCAATAATGATTCATTGTTTGAAGATATTGCTGTTAGGAAGGAAGCTGATTTTGAGAATCAAGTCAAAGAAAATAAATCAGAAAAGTTGATGTTTGATGAGCAAAGCTTCTTTGCTGATTTTGATCATGGGCCTAAAGAGCTGCAAGTTTTGAAGGATAACTTAATGGTTTCAGAAGTAAAAATTGTTAGAGCATTATCAAGATTTGATAGCACACACAATTTTGTTGAAGAACTCTACTGGAAGTTTCAGTTTGAAGAGAGACAAAATGGAGTTAAAGGAGTCACTCTTTCCAAGTTGCAAACTATCAAAGAAGCATTGGAATCATTAAAGACAGATTATTTGCATTTGCTCTCAGATAGGGATAATGCCATTAAGTTTGCAGAAGAGACCTATGATGCCTACCAAGAGAAGGAGAAAGAGGTTGATCGTCTTTACCTTGATCTTACCTTAGCTCATCACTCTTTTTGCAAAACAGAAAATCAATCATCTATGGCAGCCACACTTATGGAACAAGAAGCTAATACAAGGCTAATGGAGATCAAGCAAATAGTTGAAGGAATAAATGAACTCCATAATGTTGAAACAATGCAAAATGCCAAAGAGATTCAATATGTTGATAGTGATTGTAAGGTAAATCAAGAGTGTGAACTCTTGAGTTGGGAAGAGAATTTGCCTCAAGAAGGGATAGCTTGCAGCCATGAGCTAGATGTGATGACTGGTAATGTGTGTGATATTCATCACGCTACATTCTATGGATCAGCAACTAATGATGGGCATCTTCAAGTTGAAGAAGATGTGCATGAATTTTATGAAGACACCAACGAAAGGGATGAAGGAAATATTGTTTCTATGATTGTGTACAACAATCCACCATCTTCACATGATTTGTTAAATTATGAGTTGATTGACAATTTCTATGTGGATGGCATTGGTAAGAAGTTTTATGTTTTTGACATGCATAATTTTATAGTCAAGCATAAGATAATGTTGGTGGATCCATTCTATATGTCAAGCAACACTCTCTTGGGATGGATAGTAAATGAGCATTTAATGGTGTTCAAACTTGAACTGGCTGGTTTTCACTCAGCATTAACCAATGGAAGAGTACCACCTATCTTAAAATGGTTGATGAGGTCAGGTCTTGGAGAGATGCATCAAATTGTGGGAGAACTTTCAGACTTGCCCCTTTGGTTTCTAGATTGTGCATTGTTGATGAGTGATTATTCTAAAATGCTGGTCATGAAAGGTTCAAACTTTGCATTGATGGTTGCAGCTGATTACATGGGTTTGTGTGCTCGAGACTTTCACTATGGCTCTTGGAGATATGTTGGGAATTCTTCCCAATGTGTTGCAAAATTACTTTTACAAGCCTTTGCAGTATGACCAAAATTATTGCATTTGTAGCATATGACATTAAAATTCATTTAAGGGGAAATATAATTCAGATTCCTATTCATGAAACCTTGATTTTTGTTCTTGTTCCATGCAAGATTATTTCTAAGATATTCTCCATAATCCTTAGCTCTATGACTGAAATTATTTCTTGCATGTACCCTACAATCCATAGCCTTATGACCAAAATGATTGCATGAAAGACAATAGCCATAAAAAGAGTTATGAAACTTGGTTCTTTGAGCTTTTGCCTGGATGGAAGAGGTTTTTTGAAGACATTATTTCCAACATCAGAATATGAGATTGCCTTCTGACTTTTTTACCTTGTTTCATTCAATTTTGAGACTATTCACATAGCTTTTCTATTTTTCTTCATTTGTTTTCTTGGATGTTTTAGCTGCTTTGGAACTTTTTCCTTCTTATCCAATGCCACTTTTATCAAATGTAGACTTTTGAGAATTGATGATATTGTTCAAAGTTTCTCCACTCTTTTCATTCTTCAAATCCTTTTTTGCTTGAGCCACAACTTTGTCCAATTGCTTCCTTGGAGAAACAATTTCAGATTCCAGTTGTTCACAGTTTTTGTCTTTCATTTTCATTTGATTTCTCACTTCTTCCTCAATTCTTTTGGCCTCTTCAATCTGAATTTTCAGGTCTACAATTTTCTTTTCAGCTTCCTCAAAAGATTGTGATGCTTTATCCTTTGATTCATTGTCTTCTTGAAGTTGTACTTTCAGTTTTGAATTTTTTCTTTTAAGATATTCAATCTCATTGTAGGCAAAGAAAAGCTCTTCTTCAAGATCTACACCTTCATCTTCTTCATTAGTCTTTTGTTTTTGAATCTTCCTTTTGATTATCTTTTTCTTCTTTTGCCATAAAGAGTATTTCTTCTTTTTCATTGGAAGACTCTCCATCACTATCTTCTGATGAGCTGATGTAATCCTTGGAATAAAGACTTTTTTTAGATTTTTGAAAATTCCCTTTCTTCTCTTGATAATCCTTCTTGTAGTATTGGGGTTTTTTCTCATTATCGCTGTCCTCACTCTTTGCATATGGACATTTGGAAGCAAAATGTCCTACTTTTCCACAACTGAAGCACTTGAAAGGTAACTTTCCTTTGTGTTTCCCTTATCCCTTCTTTAGTCTTCTCATGAAGTGAGCTTTTTCTTCATCTGAATCATCATTGTCACTTGGTTCATGCTCCTTATTTTTTCTTTTTCTTGAAGCTTTGAAGGCTGCCTCCTTTTTGGATGTTTGATCAAGGTTCTCATCTCATAGGCAATTAGGATCCCATGCAACTCATCTTTCGTTAGATTGTCAAGATCTCTCATTTCTTCAATAGCAGAAAGTTAGAAACCTTTGCATCAAATCGCAAAGGGAGGGACCTTAGAACCTTTTGCACAACTTTGGATTCTTCGATCTCTTCACCAAGACTTATCTCATTCATACGAAGTAGGTATTGAGCAATATTTTCTTTTTCTTCCATTTTGAGGCCTTCAAACTGTCCTCTGTGAGTTTGAAGCTTTGCCTTTTTAACTTTGTCATCTCCTTGATAAGTATTTTTTAACTTATCACACATTTTTTGTGCAGATTTGCAATGCATCACCTTCACGTACTTAGATTCGAACAACCCACAAAGAATAGCATTCTTGGCCTTGGCATTACATTCACTAAGCTTCTTTCTAGTAGCATCAGTTGGAGAAGTCGCAGGAGCTGTATAACCATCAACAATGGATTGCCAAATATCAAAACCTAGAGAACTCAAATATGTTTCTATTCTTATGGTCCAAAAACCAAATTAATTCCATCAAACAAAGGTGCCATGTGTGCTTTTTGAGAATCTACCTTCTAGCTTGTTAGGCTTATCTTCAAAGGAACCAACTCTAATACAAATTGAAGAGCACACGCTTATACTGAGAATGGGGTGGAGGGCGGGGGAGGGAGCGTGGAGTGTTGAATTAGTATAAGAACAATTTTAAACATTTTAAAAACTGAATAATCAAAACTTGATAGTGCAAATGAATCATAAGCAAAATGAACACCAATTTTACATGGAAAACCCTTTCGGGAAAAAGCAATGGAAAAATATTTGCTTTTATTAATAAGTAGGCACCAACCTACAAAAGACACCAATCTTCAATTACAAAAGTGAGCACCAACCCAGTACATCACTGAAAATGAGAGGCACCAACCTTCACACTAATAGGTATAATATCTTTTTAATGGAAGATGAATAACAACAAACCCTTCTTTAAATCAGCTTCTCCAAAAATTGAACTATATCTCTGCATTTAGTTGCTTGTACAATTCTGTCCCTTACACCTTTCAAAAACTTTGCATTAGTTACTCTTAAATCTGCTTCTTTTCTCTTACGAATCTGCTTCTTTTCTCTTATGAATCTGCCATGAAAACTGCTTCGCACAACTGATTTTTTTGTCTAACTTCTTACAAAAAAAACATGACTATTACATGCAGATTCGTACTATATCTTTTTCCCTTTTTTTGCTTCACAAAAATATAGCATTAATCTCCTTTTATAAAAACATTAAGGCACTTTTTTAATCTAGCATGCATTGGTGGTTTTCTTTTTGCACGCTATCTTTCTAATTTTTTTTTTTGCATGCTTTGTTTTTCATGCATAATGTCATGTCCCTAATTTGATGTGAAATTCAAATTTTGCAAGGGCAGGAAAAAGTGTTTTTGAACACTAGTTTGCATATTTTAATTAAATACAATAATAATATTTTTAATAAATAAATAAATTAAAATAAAATAAGAATATTCATTGGGGTTGGCCAAGTTTGGAGGGAAATAAAAATATATAAAAAAAATATAAATAAAAATATAAAATATAAAAAATAAAACATAAAATATAAATAAATAAATAAATAAATAAATAAAATAAAATAAAGGAGGTCGTCCTTGTTAAGGTTATTTTGGGAGGGCTATAAAAGAAAGTAATGTGCAAGTCATTTGGCATCCATTCATATCATATTTTTATTTGAAGATTCTTCTCTTTAGCTGCAACTTTGGTTGGGCTTAATTCCAAGGATGAAAACCCTTGGGAATATGGTGAGTTGGTCGAAAACCTAGCTCATCTTATGGACTCCTCATAAAGGAGTTCTATTTGCACTTCATTTCAGACATTTGGAGGGTGGAGCATCATTGCATAATCAGATTTGCAGGTCAGATTTGGAGCAGAATTACAGAATTATTGTGGCATTTTGTGAGCAGATTGTATTAAGGTTTTGCCCTAATTTGGAGTGCCACTTGGAGCAGACCTGAGTGCCCACCTTTGGAGGGTGATTTTGCATTATTTGGAGCATATTTGGAGCAGCAAACCCTAAGAACTTACCAAGGAGGAATTTTGCTCATCTAAGGTTTGATATTTGAAGACTATTTTGCATGTATTTGGTATTTATAATTATAGTTCAGATCTGATTTGTAGAGCAGAAATTTGGGCATATGTTTGGCATGTTTGAGCCCGTGAGTTCCTTGTAAAATCAGTCCAGAATATTCAGTTTTGTAACAGCAGAAGTTATCTACAGAAAATCAGACCTGTTTGTTGCATTTGGATGCCCTATCTCATGTTTTCCATGGTGGATTTCAAGTTTGATATGAATATCAATTGGTAGCATCATTTGGCATGTTTATTTGTCATGTTTGGGCACTTGTATGTTCGCTGTGATATTTTGTTTGAAATCAGAAAATAAAAATTAGAAATCAGAATTAGGGTTTGAGCAGAAATAAAAATCAGAATTTTAGGGCAGATCCCCATTGGGGATATTTCACACAAGGGGTGTTGCTTTTTTGCTAGCACTGCTTTTTTGCTGGCATTACTTTTTTGCATGTTGGCGCTGCTTTTTTTGCTGGCGTTGCTTTTCTGCATGCTGGACTTAACTCCATTGCATGCTCGACTTAACTCCATGTTTCATGCAACTAACCATAAGTGAGTTTCATGCAATTATCCATAAGTGGCATTGCAATGGGGAATATATCGTTGCATGTTATTTATATATTGTTGCACGCTTCCTTTGACATTAATGACAATTTTCTAACACTTATGATTTCTCTTTCCTCCACTGCCTTAGTTAAAATTTAATGGGGGGTGTTGGTGTAAAATTCAACCTGTCATGTTAAGTTGTACTTTTAGCTTATTCATTTATTTAAGTTAAACTATGTATTGAGGTATGTGCACCTTGATTAAGCATGTACACCTACCATTTAGAATTGTAAGTCAACATGTTGTGATGTAGTTGGTAGAAACCTACCATATGATGAACCCTTAACACCCACTTTCACCTACCGGCATTTAATGCACCTACCATTTTATATTGCTATATAAATAGGATTCTCATAGCTATTTGTAAGCAGTTGAGACAAGAATCAATAAGATTTAGTAGTATGTTATTGTAACTGAGACAAGAATCAATAAGATATAGAAGCATATTGTCATTCTTATAACTGTTTCAGTATCATACTGTTTGGTTGGAAGTTCACATTTTGGTACTTTTTATGTGCCACCAAGGTCCTTGGATGATTTCCCTTTTGAATTCAACACCAACAAACAATGTATAGAGAATAATGCTTTTATTGCCCAGGTAATGCTGAATACAATGTTTGCTAGTACAGGGAGGATTTGGCACAAAATCAGTGCCATCCCAACAATGAAAATGCTACTTGTAGGACCAATAGTAGTCAGTTCAGGCATGGCCATTGGTCTAACTATTCATAACTACCATTTGAAGTACATTTGAATTATGCTACCTAAGCTGACAATCAATACATAAAAACATAACGAAATCACCCAAAACATTTATTAATGGTAACATATATCTGTCTACAGAAGATCCTCAATTCAATTAATGATTTGGTTGGTGACAATTTGCAAGAGACTATCCAACTGTTAGATTATCAACTCATTATATTTGTGGAAAATGTGATCATTTTGTGTTTCTATTCATTAGAAGAAGGCAAGTAGTGAAGACCTATCTTTAAACTAGCATGAAGAGAAAGGAAAGAGGAAAGATTTCTTTAATAGCAAGAGTCAAACAACAAACCACGTACTTGTTTTTATTCCAAGATTCAGAAGAAGCAGTTCAAGAAGAAAAAGGCAACAAAATATCAAAGGGAAAGATGTAGTCAATGAGCCTACAATTTCAAAGGGAACAGAGGAAGAAAGCTCACCAAGGAAAATAAATAAGCAGCGAGTTACATTGCACAAAAACAACCTTAAAACCATTACAAAGTGATAGTAACAGCAAGAAGCCATTCCTGGGTAGGATATTTGTGAGATTTGAGAGTTATTTTCAAGTATCATGATGAATGTGGCATGCCTGTGGAAGTAAGATTTCAATATTACAAGTTTTAATGCTTTTGGTTGGGACTTCAAGAAGTAAATGCCAGATACCCATGGATAAAAACAAATGCAGCGATCACTTTATTAGACTGCTCAAACTTCTATACACAGATGTATGTTAATTTTATGGTGAAATATTCATGTATACTTTCCTTTGTTGCTTGTTTATTGTGGCTAATTTAATCGATGGATTATTGTTCTGCTTTAGATATTCAAACCTATTATATGGGTAATAATTTCTGATGCAACCCATCATGTAAGGCTCTTGAAAGTTCATTAACTAGCTTATATATATCTTTGCTACAGGTGGACGGTCTTCGTTTGGCAGGGGGGATGCTACAAGAACAGAGGAGAAACAGGGAAATTCAGCCAAATCTGCACCAACAGTTGTCTCACATCGCCGTGGGGAACATGTGAAACTTATTGGGAACAACACATTTGCCATGCCAAGGAACGTCGCAAGGCCCCTGGGATGGGGAGCAAAAGATAGCAGCGGAACAGCACCTGAAGAAACACTGAAGTCAAATGAAGAATTTAGGAAAATGCTTCTAGGGTCTTGAGATCAATGTCAGTTGCATATGGTAGTAATCTATTGCACCATATTTCTTATATTTCAATGGTGAGGCAATGGATAATGCTTTAAACTTTGTAACTAACATTGCATATCATGTTTTTGTGTGTCAACATGAATCTTCTTTTTTGGCATTGTTAATATCTCATTGGTAATTAATCTAGTTTTTCAGTGGGACTCAAGATCTCAAGTTTTATTGAGATGTACAATTATATTTCACCCATAGAATTTGTGGGTCCATGTCTTCACTTTGCTCATCCTTCTTTTCATCTTTACATCAAGAAAGCTAAGGTTCCCTATAAATCAATTCTCTAGATAGTTCATGGGTCTCAAAATATTTAAGGTGGTCTGTTAATATTATCTATTTGTATCACAAATCTTTGTCAACCTTAAAACATGCTTTACTTGTTGATTTCTACTGAACACTGTTTGGGTTGGCCATTTCCATAATCAATACTTCTTTCCTTATTCCAGTTTAATGCTTTGTAATCTGTTAAAATTGACACGGTCTAGAGCTTTACAAGATGGGTTTTGCAGATGATAGATTCACGAGTTAATTAAGATACAATTGGAGGGTTCTGTAACTTCAGAATTTTTCTTTGCCTTAGAAAAATGAAGACTAACTTTGTTTGTTAGAGTTGGGACATAATTTTGTCTTACGTCCAATCTCACATATGTTATACAGGGTTGTACTCAGTTGATGTTTTCTAATAGAAGTATTGTAAAGAAATTATGTGAGCTACACATTAGCATCAACCAAGGATGTAATTGTAAAACACTGAATCTGGAAAAGCAATCGTAGTCTAAGGCAGCCAAAGAATGTAACACTTCGTTTGGTGGTCTATAGCTAATGTTAATAGCATTGGGAATCAGATATGCATGTCCAAACCCATGTTATGTAGGGGATTTATGATAGTGAATAACAATAAGGGTTCCTGCCAAGTTCAAACTATTTTTATGAATTAACATTGGAATATTTTTTTAGTTCCCAGAAAATATAGTCATCTAATTTTTTAATAATATTTTGGCATATTGTTTACACTGTTGGCATCCAGGGTAAGCATATGGTTTATCTTGCATCAGACTTATCTATTGTTTTCAAATTTGCTCCTCCATGGTATGTATCATTGTTTACATACACGAAATCAGAGAGTACTCGGAAAATACTCGGCAAATGGGTGTGGATATTTATGTATGTGTATACTCAGGACTGCAATTGTACACATACATATCTATAAACAGGATGCCAAGTTTGCATGCGTGATCACATACATATTTATACATTTATTATTTACAAGGTTGGCCGAACTTCAAGGATGAAGTTGAATTTTCCAATTTGAAAGTTTTGTTTAAAAATTCGTTCATATTCGTTAATATTCGCCCATATTCGTACGAAAAATTATTAAAGGCTTTTTTGAAGAGTTAAGTGTTTTCGAAACATTTTTTTAGAGTTCAATAAAGCAATTTTTAGGGTTGTCGAAGCGATTTTTTTATAAAAAACGTCACTCCCATACGCTATTAACACAGCCGACTCTGAGTATTGATAAAAAATCATCTAAGAGCAATCACGAGTTGGATTTTTCCGTCTGAGAGCCGTCGCGAGTTGATTTCTTAATTCGAGAGTTGTCGCAACACTGCAAATTGCATTTATGGCGTGATTTTTTGTTCTTTTTCCTGTGATTTCTGTGCAAGTTCGGATTAAGATAAGGGTGATTTCTGTGCAAGTTTTGTCGCTCTTGCTCGCGACTTTGAGATTCCACTCTCTTGCTTGCCATTGCATTTGCCGGCTCCTGTGTTTCCCAGCTCCTGCATATCCTAGCTTGCGCGTCCAAAGATATCCTAGGCGTCGCATTCTACAGGTAGGTCTCTATCTCCGTCCGCACCTGTTTAATTTCTTCTAAAATTGCATATAGTTAGGCTTTTATGATTTAGGTTTAATAAAAATATAGGCATATTTTAACTTTGTTTTTAATTTTTAAAATAAAATTTAGTATTTTAATTTTAATTTATACTATATTTTTAGAATTATAAATATATATATTATATATATATATATATAATATATATTTATTTTAAAAATAAAGATATGTTAGATTATTATTATGTAAATAAATACAATTTAATATTTTTATTTGTTAAAAATGCAACATTCTTAATAGTAATACTATATTCTATTTATAAATTATAAGAATGCTGCATTTTTAACATATAAAAATATTAAATTTTATTTATTTACATAATAATAATTTAACATATCTTTATTTTAAAAATAAATATATTTTATTTATATATATATTTATAATTCTAAAAATATAGTATAAATTAAAATTAAAATACTAAATTTTATTTTAAAAATTAAAAACAAAAGTTAAATTATAAAATATAAACTATAAAACAATTTATATTAAAAACTGTTTTATATTTATAAATTGTAAAATAATTTATAGCTAAAAACTGTTTTATTTTATGTATTTTAAATTTATAACATTATATATATTTATTAATTATTAAAATCTTTATAATATAGATGTGATCAAGAACAAATTGATGGTCATTGTTTTAAAACTGAAGGGTATATTCTGAAATCTGAAGGCTGTCTTACTGCGCTTTCTTTCACCCAGATAGACAAATTTAAGATTCACATATAGAAATAACCTGCCTAAATGCCTTCACATTGGTTGAATGCCATAATAACTAGTTGCTTTGCCATAATAACTTGTTGCTTTAGCATTCATAGATCCTTCTTGCTACATTATATCCTGCAGACCTGCTCTATCATTTTCAGGAATAGTACAGTAAGTTGCTTTAGCACCAATCCATTGAGTATAAGTTGCTAATTGCCATCAAAAATTAGGAAAATTTCCAAGAATAGTACAGTAAAAACAACACACTTCTTGTTACCAAGCACCAATTGTAAAATTTAGCTAGACATATAAATCTAGGAAACATAACATGCAGCAACAGAAACATAACATGCAGCAACAGCAACAGGGAAAATCAAATTCAAAGTATCTTCCAGTTCCAATAACACTTCTTCCGTTTCTAACATGTTTCTATTGTATCAATATAATTTATATATGTTTATTAATTATTAATATATTTATAATATAGATGTATTTTTTTTTTTTTATAATAGATATCAGTCAAATTTGATGTGATTATTTTATTTATGTCAAATTGTCAAACAGCTAACGTTTTATATACTAAAAGTAAATATTATTTTTCTTTTGAAACATGCAGATTTTCATTTAATGGCTCCGAACAAATCAACTTCTAAGGCATGGAAGCATGTGACCCGCGATGGTGTTAACATCAGTTGTAATTTATGTCCGCATACTCTCACTGGAAGCTTAACGAGGGTTATGGACCACTTGCTTGGTGTTACAGGGGGTCCAGGTGGAGGTGTTCTTCCATGTATAGGTGTTACTCCAGCAATTAGAGCTATTCTAGAGAAAGAGCAATCC
>VDFB02083221.1:0-13701 GCA_007258455.2 Sequoia sempervirens
GATTAGATACACATGGCCTCCAAAGGCCACCACTTGAAGAATCCCTAGGTCCAATGGCGTACAATGGGGCTAGTGTGGTGGATGACACTTCGAGTCAAGGATGTGATTGCCTGCAAAGTCTATACATCAGCACTCTCCTTTGCAACTACCGGCATCGCAATCTGCTCATGAGGCGGCCTAGCGAGAGGTCGTCTCCCCTGTCGTGTAGGATCCGGCTGTGCACCAGGCCTATCTTGTGCTGACCCCCCACCTCTCCCCTGAAACTCCTTCATATCAAAATAATTTGGGATTTGGTTCAATACAAACTCACGGTATAATTTCCTAAGAAAATATTGGGGGACTTCACAGTTATTGCACGGTGGGTAATCAAAGACCATATACCATCTGTCATAAAAACGGTTCCCTAATCTCTTAATGGTGGCACTAATGAATAGGAAACCTCTTTGCATTGAGTCTAAGATTTTGATTTGTTCTAGGGTCAGTGAATAAAGAGCACAAATCACCTTTAGTAATTTTTAAATCTTTACTTTTTTATATGATAATTTATATGCATAATATGCCCTGATATTTTTCATATTTTCCATCCAGATATTTGTTGGGTAATTGCATATACATTTTTTAACAAATCCTTCAATGAATCTTCTAGATGTATTCTTTCTATGGTTGAAGAATTTTGATCACTCAACCTACTAATAAGATCCTCAACTTCTTTTCTATTGTTTTCAATTTCACTCCTCAAATTTTCTTGAGTGCCAGGAGGGTATTGAGAGAATGGTGGGGGAGGTTGATTTTGTTGTTGAGGCTGATTTGGTTGAGGATTTTCCTCCTCTTGTTGAGGATTTCCTACAAATTAAAAAAAAACATTCATTTCTAAACTAAAACAAACAAAATCAATTTAAAACTAACAAATTCAAAACAAATACCAAACAATACTTACCTCTTGCATCTCTTTGTCGTCGTGGTGCCATATTTGTAAAGAAATCCAATTGCTGTTGATGAATTTTGAAGAAATCACCTCTCAAAGAACGCGAGTGCGTAAGACAAGGTTTTTGGCCGCGGGCGGAGCTAAAACATAGAAAAAACTAAATGAGAAATGATATTTGGATTCGCTTTTTTTTTTGCTTTTAAAAAGCCATAACGCGAACGCGTTATAATGAGAACGTGTTATGTCTTTTTTTTTTCTTGTTTGGCCACAAAAGTGCGACCATCTTGGTGCACTTACCCAATATTACAAAAATACTACAAAGTAAGATAAAATTAGGAATTTCTTAAACTATGCAAGTAGATATATTACCTAGTTAAACCAGATCTGATACGTGATCAAAGTTAACTGATGATTCCATCTTTGTGATTTGTAGTGCTGACAAGAGTCAATATGTCTGAAGTGGGCTTAACATTATTTAGTGCCATTCATCAACCCACTCCTTTGATTCATACTCATTCCAGGTTTGATCGACACTTGAAGAAAAAAATCATACCATCTTCCATGTATGGATACTCCATGAACTTGCATTAGAGCTTCTAAAAGGGTGTAGCTCACTCGATACTATCAATTCATAACAATCCTCATATTTTACAATGTTAATCATCTACCAACCAACAAAATATATGAATTGAAGACTTACCTTCATTACCTATACCCATTGTATCATTACACCACTCGACGATAGATTTTGGATATGTAAAATTTTCATTGTCTTTGTACTTTAACTCTTCTTGTGTTAAGGATCTTTTAATACATGCTCCTACACCATCATGCTCCCCCTTTCCATGCCTAGCCTTAGAGAAATTACACATATGTTGAACACTAGTGATCTTATGCATCTCTCTCAACTAATAAAATATCCAAGAGTTCTTGAAATTGTGATGTACAATTATTTGACCATATGATATGTTGATGGAATGATATGCCCCTGCTAGCCAAATCCTAGTAGAACATTTGAAAGCAACGTTGCATGAACTCTGTAGAATGTGTGTGATCATCACTGATGTAAAAATGATACTCCCTCAATATCTTCTCATTGTCCTCTATACTATCACATGCATGAATGAGTCTTACATGCACCAATATAGCAACTTGTGTGGAGTTGTAATACTATGATTGCACATCGTTCTGTGGTTGTAGTGTGTAGTTCTCTACAAAGTTGATAACAAATATAGTGGTATTAAGTGGAAATGTGTCCTTGCATATCTTGAATTAAAAGTCCAACCATCAAGCTCTATGGGTATACCTTGCATACTCATACACCATATTCTCACAAAAATGACCCATAAATTGATATACTGGAATCTTTTCATTGACCAATTCACACTTTTCTTCTTCTTTTCCATCTTTTAGATTGTTGGCCATTATCTTATATTTTCCAAATTCCACTAGTTCATTTCCAATTGAATGTGTACTATCTATATGTTTAAAAATTAGAAAATGTTGAAAGCCACCACAATGAACAAACGTGCCATCCAAGCATAAGTTCTTATAAAAAAATGACCATCCACTCTTTCACATAAAATTCTAGATATGAAATCCATTGAAGATCTAGGTGGAGCTCTTATGTTACATTCTTGAAAACATTTTTAGTATGAAAATCTACACATATATGTTGATAAACATCATAACAATTAGAAAATTCAATATGCACTCTACAACAAGAAGTTTTACGTGTGTGATTTAGTTTGACATAAAAAGGCTTTACCATTTCAAAATATCTTTGACTTATTTTAATTTAAGGATACATCTCTTGAAATTTGGTAAAAAATTGTGTTTGAGCCATGTCCAAAAAATGCTTCAGATGTGGATAATGGATTTGAATTCCAATCCCCTTCTTAAAAAATCTCTTTGATTCAGAGAGACCCTTGTGTTATTCTTCCAAAATTCTTCTATTAGGGATCTCAAGGATTCATGGTTTATCTTTCTGCGATAGTCTACCAGAGAATTCCCATAATTCATTTTTATTTGGATCCTCCACTCTTTGACGCCTTCCCATGGCTCTCATTGGAGATGATCTATTTATTTTTAATTCTTTACTTGTCTTTTTAATGAGGCGAGCTTTCTTGGTTTGATTGTTTACCATTGTTGATGTCATGACATATTAGGTGACATTACTATCTTTCATGTGTGAGGTAGAATCCGCACTCTCATATGTACTCATTAGATTATTTACAATATATTTCTCACTTGAATCATCCGATGTTCTTAGCCCAAGAATATTCATGATGAGCCTAAATTTTAGTTGCCTCATCATTTCAACAAATAGTTGACATCTTCTAGTCTCATTTAAATTCTCAAAAAATTATCTCCATTTCCTCTTAGCATATCTTTGACAAGTATGCTTTGGAATCTTATCAACCATTGGTTTCAAAATATCAACATCAATATCAATCAAATACTTAGGATTTCTATGCAAAACTCTAGGAGGTGTTCTCAAAGGTAGAGTTTCCTCAATATTAGGAACGCCAACAACATTGGGGATAGATGTTATACCTTCAATTGGAGATGAAAAAGATGATGTATCTTGAAATTGAGATGTAAAAGATGGTGTACCTTCAACTTGAGATGTGAAAGATGGATTGTCTCCAACTAGAGATGTGAATGCTAATGCACTTTAAACATGACATGTAATACATGGTGTGACTTCAAATTGATTTGTGGTAGATGACATACCCCCAACTTTGAGATTTAATTGTCTCATTGAATAGAGGTTTTTCACCCATTACCTTTGTGATGCTAATTCCACATCTCTTATATTGCAATGTTTCATTTTCCTCTGAAATAGGCATGTCTTATTCTATAGTGTGCAATTTCCTTCTTGAAGTTGCCTCATTCATTCTCTTTTCTTTGTATTCTCAACTTCATTCTCATCTAGTATTAGAGTCTTTGGTTGTTTCCCAAGCATGATGATGAAATCTACGTGTATGCACCATTAAGCAAGGTTGACCAAATTTAATTAGTGTTCACTTGTGTTGACATGGACCACTTAAGGTGTGCACATATCAATGACATATTAACTACAAACATGCCAAAACAATCATAAAGACAAGTAAACAAATACAAAAGGAACAAAATTAAATGAGAAGGATTGAAATTGAACTATGTGACAAGGTGAAAAGTAAAAAATGAATAAATATAACTAGAATGCACCTTAAAGTTTGAGATTTGATATTACAATATGCAAACTATGTCATGTTATTCCATTTTTTGCTTCAAACTTCTATTTTTTTGACTTTTTATGCAACTTCCTTTGAATTCAATGTAAATCTAACATGATTAGTACAAATTATGAAAATAATGAGTTTATATTCTCAAATTTAAACAAAAAAACTCATAATTAACATTTGAATTCTAGAAACATGAAAATATTACCTTAGATAATCAAATTTGATCTAAAAATTCAAATCTTCATCTTCTACGTTGTCAAACGGACAACAAAGTGGTGGAAAGGTGATGGAATATACAAAATATGCTTTTTCAAGATGTCAACACCATGAAAAAGTGATTCTTTATTGGATAATGCGTAGAAACAAAAAAAATAAGGGAAAGTGGGCCTGAAACACATGTCACATGCCTCTTTTTATTGATTTTAGTGCAAGCTATTTGGCGCTCACCAAATTTGGTGAGTGCTAAATAATATTTATTGATAATTTTCAACCCTTAAAAAATTTGGAATGAATAGATAGAGATAGAAGAGAAAAAGAGAAAGAGAGAAGGAAAGGGAATGAGTGTGTCAAAGAGAGACATACAGACCCTCACCCATAAACCCTTTACCCTCAATATAAACCCTAAACTCTATACTGATACCCTTAGCTATAAATTGAATACCCTAAACCCTACATCTCAACCCTAGATACCTTATACCATCAACCATCAACCCTAAACCCTAAACCCTCAACCTATACCCTCAATCATACTTCCAATAGCCTCAACCCTATAATTAGTACCCTTTACCCTAAATCATACACCCTAAACCCTAAACCCTATACTAATACCATCGATCCTATAACCCTATATGCTAAGCATTCAAGCTTATACCTTATACCTTATACCCTAAAACCTATAATACTTTAGACCCTACACCCTATGTACCTCATACCTTGTACCATCAATCTTGTACTCTAAACCCTATACCAATACCTTAAACCCTAAACCCTATAATTTACTCTAAATCTTGTATCATTAATTTTATACCCTAAACCTCATACTCAGCATTCTAAACCCTACACCCTATACCCTAAACCCTAAACACTATACCTTGAACCCTATACCCTATAATGTACCCTAAACTTTGTACCATCAATCTTGTACCCTAAACCTTATACCAATATCATAAACCATAAACCCTATACCCTATGTACCCTAAACCTTATACCATCAATCTTGTACCCTAAACCCTATACCAATACCCTAAACCTTATAGCATCAATATTGTACCCTAAACCCTATACTAATACTCTAAACCCTAAACCCTAAACCCTATACCCTAAACCATATATCCTATACCTAGATGGGGAGAGAGAGGGGTGAGATAGATAGAGGGGTTAGGGATATTCCTAATGAAGATTGAAGATTGAGGCAATCTTCTCTGACATGAATGAGGTAGTTGCTAGTGCTCCTCATATGCCACCTATATCATTATAATATCACAATATGGAGGAAGTAACTGATGATAGGTTAAACATTATAGATAATATTTTCATTGATTTTGAGGTATTGCTTCAAGATCATGTTTCTAGTTTTGAGGTTATGGGCTCACAAAATAATATAACTAGGTCCTCACAAGGAAAAAAGAACAAACAAAAAATCTAAATACTACTATTGAAGCTCCTCTTTTGCCAAGTTTTTTTTGTTGTTCCAGAGGTACCCCCATGACCCAACCCAACACCCAACCAACCTTACCTTGGTATTACTATTTTCCATGTTGGGGTCTGAGAGGGGTGGGTTGAGGTGAGACTAATCCTCTAGGGATGCACACAACTACCTACTAGCCATATGCATCAGATAAGATTGGGCCTTAGAGTTGAACCCAAGACCTAAAAGTCATAGCCTTTTCCATAGTGGATGGCTTGAAGCAAAATATTGTACAGTACCCTTTATACTATAAAGTGTGGATTAAATGCTATTAATAATGAAATTACTGGTAATTTTGCTTGCTTTACTACATATATCAAAATAAAAGAGTGGTATTTCTGATCATCACACTATTTGTGCTTGTAAAGGTATCAAAAACCTTCATGTTATAATTTTGAAAATGTAGGTGAAAAAGTGATAGTAGGAGAGAATATAGATGATAAAAAAATTAGGGAGAAAAAAGGTCCTTGCTTCTTCCTAGGGTAAGGATAAGTAGAAGGAGCATAGAAGAAATTAATTATTTTTCAATGAAAGAAAAGTTTAGGATCATAATCAAATAGGCGAAAATGTAAATACTCAAAGAAGTTGATAGGAAATCTAAGACAATGGAATTCCACCAAAAATCGTTGTGAAATGCTTCTATAACATCACTCAACTAAATTGTTGGGTAATGGCATTGGAGTGGTATTGGCCTCACTTGATTATGACATAGGTTTTCTCTTAAGGGTTGATTTTCTTTTGTCTAAAATGCCTCATATTGGACACTGATAATTATGTAACCATCACATAATTTGAGTCCCAACATCAATGACTACACCCTTAAACCATGCACCTTCATAACCAATTTGATTACTATAACATTCTACCAAGCTTCCTCTTCAAAAATTCATTTTACTCCCACAACGCTTTACCCAATATCCTCAACCCTCAACCATATACTCTATACACTTAAACTTATACCCTCAACCCTAAAAACTATCCCTCAACCATCAATCATATACCTTATACCCTATGTACCCTCAATTCTATAATCTAAACCTTATACACTCAAACTTATACCCTAAATTTCCTATACCCTAAACCTTCAACCCTAAATATATACCTTATACCCTCAACCAAAAACTAAATACCCTTGAACCCATACCTAATATCCTCAACCCTAATCCCTATACTATATACACTTAACCCTATACCCTCAACCTTGAACACTATCCATCAACCCTATACCCTCAACCCTACACCCTCAACTCTCAAACCTATACCTTATACCCACAACCATAAACCCTAACCCTAAACCTTATACCTAACACTGTCAACCCTAAATCCTAAACCATGAACATCTCAACCACATCATGAAAAAGGTGGATGTTGTGAAGGGTGTTACCAAGCATGTAAAGCTTAACAGGAAAGAAAAAAGTTCAGCAGGGTTTTTGCTTGTTGAAGAAAGCAACCAGGGGACTTTGAGGAAGAAATGTGTTAATGAAAATTTGGACTTAAATAGGAAAGTTGATAATCAAATTCAGTTGCAAGAAGGTTTATCTACATAAAAAAATAAATAAATGAAGGTTGCACATGTAAGAGAGGATGTCTCGAGAATGGAAAAACTAGAAATTAATACAATCTTATAGATAGAGTAAAGTTTGAAGGTCAAAAGAATCTACCTCCCTTTAAGATATCAACAACCATTGTGCTCCTAAAAAGATAAATTATTGCTCCCTTGAATGCTACCAATAATCCCTCTTTTGATAGTGATCAATATCTTGAAAGGTGTGAATCTCATTTTCCTTCCAAATATTATGAAAAGTTAAGTCCAAGTTTATTTAAGATTCAATCAAGGCCATCTATTTTGCACACTAAATAGACAATTTTGGCCCCATGTGATCACCATAGAACATTATCTCATAGCATCATAGATCATTTTGAATAATCCTCACATCCTTTAGAGTGTGGATTTTGTGATCTACATAGTTGGAATGTGAATGCATCTTTAGAGAGAGAGGAGTAATAAGAGATGGAGGGAGAGGTAGAAGTGGAGGGAGCAAGGGACCTAGGGAAAGAGGAGATAGAGGGGAAGGGAGGTGAGATACCTATAGGGGGAGAGAGAGGTGAGATGGGGGTTTAAGGAGGGAGGGGGAGATAGGGAGGGGGATAGGAAGAAAGAGATAAGATGTCCTAAAGAGGGGAGGGAGGGAGAAGAGGAGAAAGAAAAGAAAAGAGAGAGATATAGGAGTAACAAGGGATAGAGGGAGAGGTAGACATGAAGGGAGTGAGAGACCTAGGGAAGGATAAGATAGAGAGGTGATGACCTAGAGAGAGGAGGGAGAGATAAGAGGATAGATAGAAGAACAAAGAGAAAGATAGGGATAAGGAGGGATGGAGAGGTAGACTAGGAGTGGCTAAGAGACCTAGAGAGGGGAGAGGTAGAGAGGTGATGGGGAGAGAGAAGAAAATAAGAGAGAATTTCACACAAAGGGAAAGATGAGTAAGGAGGGAGAGAGAGGTGGATAGGGAGGGAAAAACTAGAGAGGGGAGAGATATAGAGGTGAAAGACCTACAATCGAAGGAGAGAGGGGTGAGAGACATAGGGAAAGAAAAAAGGTGAGAGAGATAGAGGGGGGAGAGAGGTGGGTAATGATAAAAGGAGGGAGATGTAGAGAGGTAAAGAGGGAAGGATGGAGAGACCTAGAGATGGGGAGAGAGAGGGTGTGAGGGAGAGGTAGTGATTGAGATAATGCAGAGAGATGGGAGAGAAATAATAATATAGGGAGAGAGAAGAAGAGAAAGTTAGGGAGGAAAGGATAGAGATGGGGGTAAGGCTTGGGAATACAAGGTATAGAGGGAGAGAGGGTGGGAGAGACCTAGAGAGGGGAGAGAAAGGTGAGAAAGAAGAGAGGGAGTGAAAAAGGGAAGTATCAGTAGAGAGGGAAGGAGGCAAAGAGGGAGTGAAAGGTAAAAAATCAACTATCCATCATCAATCATAAACCCTAAATTATAAGCCTTAATAAAAGTGGGGGAGAGAGAAAGAAAAAGAGAATTTGTCTCTAGCATTCTACAAATGCATTTTCATTTGTCTAATGCCAAATTTGGTGCTCACCAAATGGTTTACATTGGGAAATACCAACCCTTTGGGTTGGACGACCATTTCATGCCAAATATGTTTTTTTTTGAAAAGGTAAAAAAAATCACACATTTTTGGCTGTTCTCTCCATCAGGTTTGCATGTGTTTCAATACAAATTTATAAAAATACCATAATGACGTTAAGCTCTCTCTTAGCTATCTAATCATATTTTTTTCACGTTTTGATTATGTTGAGGTTTCATCTTTAATTTTTTTTTAGTGTGTCTGTTTTTTGTCAAAAACTAACATGTGGTATTTTGGGTATAGTTTTTTACTCGTTTATTGAATTTTGAAACAAATTACATTTTTAGAAAATAGACTCCATTCTAAACGTACTTGAAAAAAATAAAATTGGTTTTCAATTATTTTTTAAATTTTTAAGGGGGAGCATGCTTAAATTTCTAATTTTTAGGATGTGTCCACTTTGAAAATTAGTTAAAAATAAATATTCATTAAAAAATTAGCCAAAAAATTTGGCATAAACTATACGGTGTTGGCTAATTTCTCACTGAAGTGATTTTTGAAATTCTAAAAAAAAGTTAACATTTTAGGGGAGCACACCAAATGCTATGTTATGTTTTTTAAAAATAGGACCACTTTGTGTGCTCCCCCTTTTGAAACCCTTACCTTCACCATTTTAGAAAAAGTAGTTTAGAAAGTAGATTTAGAGCATAACTATCTTCATTTTCTCGTTGAACATCAGAATTTGCTAATTTCAGAAAAAGAGTGGCATCTTAAGACACCATTTTTGTATCACATCTTGGTGCACTTACCCACCACCACAATATGGGTGGTTCAAACTTAGTATCAATAGAGAATCTAGAGGAAATATCGACACCTCTAGTATTTTCTGCCTAATTTGAGATTAAACTAGGAAGGTTTTATGCATAGCTTCAAGAAAATTGCCGAAAGAAAAAAAACAACAAAGTGGAGTTGTACTCTCTCATCTTTGGCTTGCAACTATGTATGAAGTTAAAAATATCCAAAGTTGAATTAAGGGGGGACTCCACATTGGTGATAAATGCAATTATAAAAAAGGAATTTACAAGGCTAAAAGCTCAAGCCTCTATTAGATATGGCCCTTACCTTACTATCAAAGTTTGATGATTACATTACAATCATACCTATCACAAAGATAATGTTGAGGTATACGGTCTTTCCAACATGGTAGTTGATGTCATTAAATAAATTAATGTGGAAAAATCTCATCATGACATGGAAAAATATCTTTTGGGAAGATATTAATAAAGACTTTTGATTTAATCATTCCTTGATCATGAGGAAGCTAACGATTTCTTGTTAAGGGAAGGGCTTGTGAGCTCTCCATGCACTCACACTTAATTATAGTTCCTTTGGCTCCTTCCTTTTTAGAGACTAAGATTCCATAGTGGTAGAAATATGGACACTCCCATTCGAATGACGAGATCTCTTCATAGATGAATTTCTTAGGGAACATAACAAAGAATAGGATCAAGTGTGTCTTCAAAACCCATTATGGGTTAATCCTATTTGTAGTAAAATGGGTGATGAGATAAGAGTTCTTAGTGTTCTATACAAGTATAGGGTAGATTTTGACATCTCTATTAGGAGTTGAAAATTAGCTATATCCCAAGACCACCTATAAAAACAAGGAAAATCTTCCACAAGAGAGTATGCAAGAAATGAGATTTATTGATATTAAGATATATCAAATATGATGATGAGGTACATTATAAGAGTGTAAAATGACCTTTCTTATATAGACAAGGTGTGATGAAGTACCAAATGCCAAAACATTAAATGATTGGTTTCATTATTAAATGACATGATCCATTAAATGATCTAGGACTCTAATATTTAATAAAATATAAAAAGATAAAATCGTATCTAAACAACTTAAATATGCCTAGGAAATAAGTGGACTTAACATGTAAATATGACCCCACTAATAACTAGTTAGGAAAATTACCTATTTACACCAACACCCTGCCTTAAGTGCAACTTAGGGAGAAGATTATTATGAAAATAATGCAAAGATGCAAGGATGGGTCTCGACTACAAGGCTATTTTAGTGATGGAAGTTTGTGTTGTCATTGATATCAATAGGTCTATGTTGTTGATGTTGTTGCATTGATGTCAACCTATGGAGATGCTTTGATTGATTGCATTATGTTGTTATTAGTAGTCTCACTAATGTCAATCTCTAGTGTTGCTTTGATGAGCATATATTTGCAGATGTTCAACCTCTTATGTGGTTGAGATGCTAATAAGGAGTTTTATATGTTGATTTTGTGTTTATGGTGCTTGGTTTCCAAGTGCTTTTGCAAAAAAATGAATAAAAGGGGAAATAGTGTGATAAAGAGTGATCAATGAGGCAAAGTGGTGCTCAGTGTTTTGCTCTACATTTCTTCATGGTTGAATATCTTATTGCATGGTTCAGATATGTTGATAAAATGTGTTCATAGGTGTTATATCTAAAGTTTCAGGCTCTAGATCATTAGGCAAAAGAAATTGTGTTCACTAGTGTGTGAACTGTGATGTAGTGTTGTTTGGGAGAAATGGTTTTGCTCCATATTTCTTTGCATTATGGTTATAGTTTTTTGGATCTAGAAGTGTGCTTATATTGTTCATATCTATCTTCAACCCAAGTTGTTTGAGTTTTGGTGCTCCACAAGGTTGGATTCATGAGTTACAATGTGTATAAGGTTAGAAGGGTATACAAAATAAATATATCTTTTAGGTGTATGATGTTGTGAAGTATTTGTTAGATTTTAGGGTGTTTATGGAATATTCTAGATTGTGTTTAAGTGTTTTGTGTGGTTTTTGAGTCATCTTTGTATTTGAGGAAGTGTGTACTTAAACATTTAATGGTGCTAACATAGGTTTGACCAACCTTGGGTGTTTACACTAATTGTAGATATGCTTCAGTGTTTGTGGAAGCATGGTGTGGAATTTTTATGTGGATTTAGGTTTGAGTTAAGGTGTGATGTGGTATACCTTCATTCCTATCCAATGTGGGAAAGTTTTTGTGTTGACCTAATTTGAATTTGCACATTTGAGGTGCATACTTGACGTTGTAGATTGTTTTCAACGTTGAAGCTGGTATATATATGTGTGATGAATTGATGGAGAATGCAAGTGTAGAGTGTGTGATGTAAAGTGTTGAGATGTGAAGTACAAAGGTGCAAAATGCAATGTGAGCTTTAATGCCTAAGACTCTAGAAACAGTGAGAAGAAGGTATCTAAATTCTTCAGAGAGGTTGTGAATGTTCTAGTGAAGCAGTGGTTGATCTTTTATGTTGCTATGAGATGGATTTCTCATTGTAAAAATATTCTATCTTCTTCTTTCTAATCTGGTAGTGAGCCATTAGTAGTGATCCCTTCTTTCTTTTGGGCAGTGATCCCTTCAACATTGAGCCTATTGTATTTAGTGTTGCAATTACTTTATATTGTGAGCTAATCCTCACCATGGTTTTTATCTTCTTGGGTTTTCCATGTAATTCTGGTGTTCTCATGTGTATGGATGTGTTTTCATTATTGTTTCTCATGTTTATATTCTACTAATGCATGATATAGGTTTAATGGTTGTTAAAGGTTTAATAGCTAATGCAAATTTGAATGTTAATGAGGGTTTTGATGTTTTAACGTACAAATGATTCACCCTCTCTTAGTTGTCTTGTGCATTCAAAAATTGGTATTAGAGCTCAATTAATTAGAATAAGCTTAACCAATTGAGGTATATTCAATGTCACACAAGAAATAGGCTACTTTTTTTGATGGATGATTATGCATTCTAGAAGACCGAGATGGTAGGTTTCCTTGTTTCTCTAGGGTTTGGAGTTTAGAATTCAATTAAATATGGATATACAATTCCTACAAATGGATAAATAACTGACGATGAGATCAAGGCTTATGAAAACAATAGAAAAGGAAGGTATTCTATTTTGAGTGGTTTTCTAATTTAGAACTTGTGTAGGTTATGAGCTATAAATCTGCTAAAGAAACCTGGAAGAAATTGGAAAGTGTCTATGAAGGAGATGATAAGGTCAAGCAAGCAAAGATGCAAAATCTGAACACTAATTTTGAAACCACAAGGATGAAAAAATATGAATATATTATAGGTTACATGCATAGAGTGGAAAAAGTTGTCAATTCCATCAGAGGCCTTGGTGGAAAACTTGAAGAAGATGAGGTGGTAAAGAAGGTATTAAGAAATCTTCCTAAAAGGTTTCTATTATTGAAGAAGCTCAAAATTTAGAGAATTATTCTAGAGATTAGTTGTTTGGTGCTTTAACTACTTTTTAATTAAGAGAGTTTGGTCCATGTAGTTGAAGAAAAGAGACTAATTTAAAGTTGGAAAATAAAAGAAGAATGATGAATCTAATCCAGATGGTTGATGAGATAGAAGCAAACTTTGTGAGGAGATTGAAAAAGGGCACTAGAAAATACAAAGGCAAGTTACCTTTAAATTTTTTCAATTGTGGAAAGATAGGTCATTATGCTTCAAGATGCCTAGTCAAAGCTTCAAATGACATATTTAAGGAGAATAAAGGTAAATCAACCAAGAGAAGTTATTATGTTAAAGAAGATGACATTATATCTGATGATGAATCTGATTACCAAGATGATGAATGTTTGTTCATGGCTCTAAATGTTGGATCTAATTATGCTAACTCTAAGAGATGCATGAAGGAAAGTAATATGGAAATAGGTCATAATATTGAAGGAGCAATGATGACTACTTTTCATGCTAGAGAAGAGA